>JAOSBL010000003.1:8365533-8391660 GCA_027568915.1 Erythroxylum roraimae | reverse complement strand
ATGATCCAAGGTCCCTGGGTGAGGGTTCGGACGTAATCTGCTTCCTCCAAGAAGTTGATCAGGTAATAATCATTGTCTAAATCGACCATTTTAATGGGTCCTGTAGGCTTCCAAAGTGAGCTGACCCGAGCCTTGAGCATGTTGAAACCGATCTTTCGACCAAGCAGTTTGATGACGACTGCGTGTTTCCAGGCTTGATGGAGTTTCTGTTTGAATGTGGGTGATAGTTCGATACCCAGGCCATATGCCCCTTGGATGATAGAGATGTCCCCATTTGTGATTTCAATGTCGTCAGCCTCAGGCCAGGCCAGGTCTCGGCTGCCCGAACCCGAGTCGGAGTGACCCGAGACCACGACACTGTAGCTGGGAGGACGGGGCGGGGCGTCGGGGGGAGAAGGCGAGGGATCCTCCTCCCGCTTCCGGAATCTGACTTTCTTGGCAGCATGGCCAACGGAGCCGTTACTGGGTAGAGTGTTCGTCATGAGGTGAAGAAGTGAAGTAGCTTAGTTCAGAAAAAAGATTCTGTTGAGGACTTTTAACAAACAAGTAATAGGCAAAGTGAAATGGATGAAGGAAAGAGTTTTAGAGAGAGGTTAGAGCATCTCTCTCATCCACAATGGTCATCCACCTCAACTAATAAAAACATTATGAGAAGGTTTACTAGGACAGTAGTTTCATAGATGGAAACATGCTCAATTCCTTAAAGACCAACCTCAAGCCTAAACCACACTTGGAAACATGCTCAGTTCCTTAAAGACCAACCTCAAGCCTAATCTCAAAGCATACCTGTTTGCTGGCTCAGGTACCAAATCTCAAAGCCTAATCTAAAATACTTTTGTATTTTAGTAGTTAAGTGGTTCTTTCTTTTTAGGTGAATGCATATATCATTGATCATCAATATAATTGTCAGAAATTTTCCTTTGATTCTTCAAAGAACTTTTCCAACTTATCTAAGTTATTTGCTCGTGGCATTCAAATCATTTTATAATCTTGATTCTAGTTTTCATAACCACATATCGAGAGTATTCTCATACCTTTCGTTCTTGATTCTATATAATTATTGGATCAAGGTCTTACTTTTAATTTGATTTCTATCTTTCTTGAGATTTGATTATGAATTAAATGTGTTTGAGTTTCAAGATTTCATCTTTGAGGTTTGCATATTTCAGAAATTTGGTACTAAAATTGAGTTGTGTATGTCTTTTATTTGTTATAATTTCTTGCTCTTGTCTTTCTTAATTTCTTCTTTATTTTCTTTTTGCATTCTACTTTCTTTCTTGCATATCTTAATTCCTTCATTATTTCCTTCCTGCATTTTGATATGTCTTCCTTTTCATTTAATATAGTTTGGAGTCTTTAAACAAGGGAGCCAAGCACATTCTCACGATAAAAAAAAAGAGGCAATTATAAAAAAAAAGGTCCAAACTTTCCTCAAATTTTCAATTATAACTCAAACTTTAAAAAGTAACAATAAAATGTCCAAACTTTTAATTTTTTCAATTCTAGCCCGAACTTCAAAAAATAACAATAAAATGCTCAAAGTTTCAATTTTTTTCAATTCTAACCTGACGTTAGAGTTTTCGTTAAGCTTGCTGATGTAACTTGTCATCTATTTCAGAAACCTTAACTATTAATACAAGTCAGCTAAAATTAACACAACAAACGAAGATTAATGAAACGACATCGTCAAGGCTGCGTAATCTGATTTAGGTCATTATTAAACAACGACATCATTTTAATTATGTGAATAAACGAATCACATAATTAAAATGATGTCGTTGTTTAATAATGACCTAAATCAGATTACGCAGTCCTGACGACCTTACGCTTTGATTTCAGTTTTTCCTTTCATTTTCAGTTTGTTCTCTCAACGACCTTACCCTTCGATTTTTAGATTACGTAGCCCCGATGCCTTTACACTAAGGGCATCAGGAGAACGAACTAAAAACGAAGAGATTATTGGTGTTGTACACGATAATGTGAGAGCAGTTTAGGACGTCAAAAGAACAAATATAAAATAAAGGGTTGAGCGCATAAGGAGAACAGATAACATCAGGCTAGAATTGAAGAAAATTGAAAGTTTGAGCATTTTATTGACACTTTTTAAAGTTTGGTCTAGAATTGAGAAAAATTGAAACTTTGGGCATTTTATTGCTTTTTTTTAAGTTTGGGCTATAATTGAAAATTTGATGAAAGTTTTTTTTTGGTAATTAACCTTTTAAAAAAAGAGAGAACCAAAGAAAAGAATCGATTCACAATTGTTAGAACAAGAATATTCACGTCGATATAATTTCTAACCTAATTTGAAAAGGTTGTTTTCATTCTAATAATAATTATAAATCTTGTTAAAAATATCTTTAGCATGTTTAAGTTCAAAATTATTGTCCAAGTACAACTTTGATTGGACTCTGTACTCTATTGTAATTATTCAAAATCTGACTTCTTACTTATTCTTACCTCCATTAAGATTTGAGATTGATTGAATACCGTAAGTTTATTCCTTGGTTTAATTTGGTTAGTTCGATTAATAATCAAAAGGATAATTGAATGATAAAAGACAATAGCTTGGGAGCAACATCAATAGAATTTTTTTAAAAACGGGTCAAATATGAGTGAACTAAGTGACATTATACAAGAGAAATACGTGAGGAAGTATTGTGAGGTTATTTCTAATATTCTTTTAAAGATGAAAGCATGTCTAACCACGATAGACTTGAAAGGAGAAGGAAGGATAATATATACATGCTTCAAGTTATGCAACAATAGCTTGAATACATAAATATGATGTTTGACGATATTAGAGATTGATTGAAGTTACAAGATATTGTCATATCCAACTTATAAAGGGAAAAATCACCAAAAAAATTTAGTGTACATCGACAATAAATGTGAGTTCTCAAAGATGATTTAGATGATGTTCAAGAGGGAGATTAATTGTATAATGATCAACAACCACTAAGAAATAATGTAGATAAATTTACATATCAAGGTGATTGATAAGGTAGAGACCACAGATGAGAGCGTAAGAGAGATGGCAATTATGAGAACATTAAAATGAAGATTCTTTCATTTTAAAGAAGAAATAATGATAAGGCTTACTTTGAGTGGGAAAAGACAATAGAGCTGATATTTAACTAATATTATTACACTTAAAAGAAAAATTCATTGTTATTGAGTTTACTAGCCACACTATTATTTTAAGAGATCAAATTGTGATAAGTAAGAAAAGAAACCATGAGAGGCCCATTGATAGTTAGGAGGATGTGAAGGTAATCATGAGAAGGTGATTTATCCTTACTTACTACTACAAAAAATTATTCTAGAAATTATAACACTTCACTCAAGGATTGACTAGTGGAATACTATAAGGAGATAGAGATTACTACAATTTGAGTGAATATAGAAGAAGATCAAGAAGCTACCATGGCTAAGTTTTGAAATGGTTTGAATAATAAAATATTGATATAGTATAATTTCAACATTATATAAAGTTGGAAGATATAGTTCATACGAACATAAAGATCAAAAGATATCTAAAAAGGAAGGGCAATCACTAGTAACAAAATTCTAGTTCATCATTTTGGAAATCAAGTTAGAAAAAATATGACAAGGTTGTTCCTAAATTCAAAGCCGAACAATTTAAAAAAGAGAGAAAATTTCCAATAAAGTAAAAGATAAATTTGAAGCCCAAACTCGTACTCATAATATTAAATACTTTTATTGTCTAATAATAAAGCACGTAACTTCATAATATCATAATAAAAGGTTGATAATCATGAGAAATGATAGGAACAATGAGATCGATAGTGAGAGTGATAAGGATTTCATGCTATTATTAGACGATTATGATAATAATGGTGTTAAGTATATGATAGATAGGGAGGCGCTTATGGTTTAGCTTGCCCTAAATGTTCCAAGTTAAAGAAAATAATGTTATGAACAACGAAAAAATGCTCTTTTATATAAGATGTTACACCAATAATAAGTTGTATAATATGATTATTGATAAGGGTGGTTTCATTAATGTAGCTAGCACTATCTTGGTTAAAAAGTTTAGTTTATCTACTATAAAACATCCTTGGTCATATAAACTCTAATAGCTAAATGAATGTGATAAGATAAGGGTTAATAAACAAGTGTTAATTTCATTCTTGTTTGGAAGATATTGTGACGAGGTGTTATGTGTTATGATACATATGCATGTTGGTCATATTCTCTTAGAGAGACCTTATAAATTTGATAAAAGGATTATGCAAAATGGGTTTACAAATAAGTACTATTTCGAATAAACAATAAGCCCATTATTTTTTAACCATTAACACCTAAAAAAGTATACAAGGACTAACTCAAGTTAAGAGGAGAGAGTATTTGAAAGGGAAATGAGCTGAAAATTAAGGATGAAAAATCATAAACTGAAAAAAAAAAGAAGATAAAGGAAAAGGAAAAGAGATAGTTGAGAAAAAAAAAGCAAAGAAACAAGTGAGCTTTATACTAGAGAGAGTAAGATTACAAGAGCTTTTCATTTTAACTTGCCTATAATTATATTCTTGTACGAAGAAATTTGTTTTAGTAGTAACAATCTTGACATTTTCTTATTAGTATTTTTATATTTTAAGATGTATTCTTTAATGATGTACATAACAATTCACCACCAATAAGGGAAATAGAATATTAAATTGATTTCATAGCCACCTCTTAATTAACCAACCTATAAAAGTAATCCAAACGAGACGAATAAGCTTTAGAGACAAATTAAAAAGCATTTTATCAAAGGGGTATATTAGAGAGAGCATGAGTCTCTGTGTTGTTCTAGTCTTACTTGTTCCTAGAAGTTATAAAAAAGTCTGTTGGATTTAAGTTGATGATAAATAAGAAAATGCTTTTAATTTGATTGAAGTAAGGTTACATATGCCTCTTATTAGTTTTGCCTAACTTTTTCAAAAATTTTGAGATTGATTATGATACATTAAAAAATAAGTATTAGTGGAATTTTGAAAAAGAAATATCAACCAATTGCTTACTTTAGCAAGAAACTCAATGAAACTGTACTTACTATCTAACTTATGACGAGGAGTTTTAGGTATTTCTAAAGGTTTTAGAGACATGATAACATTATTGTGGTCCAAAGAGTTCGTTATTCACTAACCATGAATCCTTAATGCATTTAAAGGGATAAGGGAAGTTGAATCGATGACATGTAAAATGAATGGAAGTCATTAAGATGTTTTCTTATACGATAAGTACAAGCAAGATGATGATTCAAGGATGAATCTTTTTGAAGAAAGAGAGAATGATAAGAATTAAGTTGTTTTTTTTTGCTCATTTAAGTTTGTGAAAGCAGATCAATTACATGAACAACGAAGAAAAGGCTTGAATATGCTCTTAATGGAGTGGAGAGAGAAGTGGCTACATATGTAAACTAAATTAAAGGACAATCATTTGTTAGTTTGATTTGAGCTTAAGTTAAAGAAGACTTGAATATGAACATGTAGGGATGGCAATGGGTAGGGTTCGGTTTGGGTTTTACTTTACCTATATCCATATTCATATCTATTTTTTATGACTCAACCCATATCCATATTCATATCCATCGGTTTTTACGATTTACTACCCATATCTAGATCCATTGGAAAGAGTAGTGCGAATATTAATCGGATTGAAAACCTACTGTCATCCCTATGAACATGACTTAACATAGTCATGTATCGATTCATATAATTTGTTGGACAACTTAGTTTTAGACGTAGACATAGCCTATACTATGTATATCTTCAAAAGTTACATACATGTCTATGGTCTCCACTATAGGCGTGATCTAAAACGTGTCCAATTTTATAAAGTTATAAGAAGATCCACAGTTTTCACCATGAGTATGACTTAGATTGTGTCCAACTTCTAAAAAATACAGAAGAATCCACGACTCAGACATGGATATATTCCAAATCATGCCTAAAAGTCTTAAGATATCTATAACCAATATGACTCAACTCACAACCGTGCTCAATTAAAGCCTCTTCTTTTATTTAAGTTTGGAAACCTTAGTTTTGTAAATAAACAAGATCTCACCCTAGTAAATGAACTAGTGGAAGCATGATTAATGGAGAAGTCAATGCTTGCAGAGTTGGGATTAGAATTTTGATTTTGAAAATTCAGATTTAATTTCTACTTAAATTTAAAATTATTATCGAGTGATATTATTCAAATTAACTAATTTCTGTTAATTTTAATTATAGATTAAAAAGTATAATTAAAAAAATTAAACGAATGTAAATTGTTTTAATATTATTTCTAAAAGTAAGTCTTGCTGTATCACATGGCCAAACTGTGGTAATATAAGACCTATATCATTAATAAAAATATTAAATTGTGTCACATTAGTACTAGCGTAATACATAGTGTATAGAGATTTAACTCTGCTAAACTTTTTGCTTATTCAGAATTCTTTTTAAATGTTTTACAAGTGTTATACTTTATTTTGAATTTTTTAAAATATTAAAATATAAAATTTATTATATTAAGCACCTTAGGATAAAAAATGCACTTTTACCTGATGTTATATAATCATTAGGTTTTTATTATAATTTTAAAATTTAACTTTTAAGAGTCTGATTACGAATTAAGCGTATTAAAATTCAAATTTCATTTTTAAGATTCACATCAAAATTACTTTATTTTTAGCTCTAATTTTTGGTTTCTCATTAAAGCTTTCTCTTTGTATATTATCTCCACATGGTTGGATCTTTGACATGTCAATTCCTTAAAATTACGGTTTAAAATTATGGATTGCAACTTACGCTGCTTTCCGGATTATCGTTGTAATTATGAACAATTCGAGTCTATTTGTAACGATGTTGAGTTTGGCAATCCTGTTATGATGGCTCCTATTGCACTCCTCTTTTTCCTTTTTTTTTTGGAAAAAGTACTTTGTTTTTCTCCTGTTATTACAATTGAGCTCACCATCCAAACTTTGGCATATGACCTATTGTTTTAATGAGAATCACTACTTTTGTTCTTATTCTCCTTTTTGTTGATGATAAGGGTATCAAGACTTGACCTTTAAAACAAAGTTCTTACCTACCAGCCCAACACAGATTCTATTCTAGATAATTATGCACGAAAACAATGTTGGCAAATGATAATAAAAAATACCGACAACCAATAGTGTCTAAAAGAAGCACTAATTTGCTGTGCGGACCATTTCATAGAGTCCGAAAGGGGAAAAACCAGGATTTGCATGATAAAAGTTGAATGGGAACAGAACATGCATACGGTGGAGGTTCAAGGGATTGGATACTGAATTGTTGTACTCCATGTTAATGGCTACGTATATAATAACAAGATGATTCAATCTTAAATTTAATACCCTTTTGTTGTTTGATTTTTGACAAAGTTTTGAATGGTGTTGAAGGACTATCTTCATAGATCCCATTCTAGTGATTAATAATATGTTCAATTGTTCATAATTGGAACTAACAAATTCTACTTTCCTAGGCAACAAATCAACATTACATTCTACGAAATCATTAAGAATAGTAAAAAAAAAAGATATCATATTGATCTGATTTAAAATTAATAATTTAGTTTAATTTAATCTAAGTTAAATTCACACAAAAAAACAAAAAAGAGTTTGAATCTCTTTCAAGAACAATTTTTTTTTGGGGCATATTTGAAGCCTAAAGTAATACAAGTTCAAATTTATCCATGACTAATTGAACTTAAACTTGACCTTATGCTTTTTAAAGTATAGAATGCATTCATTGTATTATCTCTTGTATGCATTCATTGTATTATCTCTTGTATCATATCTGACACACTCCAAAATCCTACAACACCAATTGCAATTGTACTGTGTTAGTAAACAACGACAACAATTACTAAAAATATTATTGATACGTGAAATTTAGAAAGGTTCAGTAGTATATAATCTTACATCTAACCAGTAAAATAAAGAGGCTATTTTCAATTTATAAATTTTGATAATGTTTTTTGTAAAAAAATCGTATTTTCTGTAAAAATATAGTCAAATTTTACTATTTGACTAAATTAAGATAAAAAGGTATCAAAACCCATAAAAAATGAAGAAATTATCCAAGAAATCCTAAAAATCATTTTCTGCATCTAAAGACCTAAATTTGATAGGGTTCTAATCCTTTTTTGCATATCCTTTTTTAGGGACACTGTGAATCTCTGTCATTCATTTATGCTAATCTTTTGTTTATTTATGTGAGACCCACGCAAAACTCACATAAATAAATAACTGAGATTCATAAGATAAAATAAGGCAAAATAAAACTGGACATAAGATTGAACTCCCTTCGTGTAGATGACTCAAAATTTGTCATACAATATCAATAACCAATTAGACATTGTACAAGCGAAGTAGAATGTCTTTTTGGTGCCTTCCAATCCAAGCTGTCTCTTTTCCTATACAATGTCATTTTTAACTAAGCTGTCTCTTTATCGTTCCATCTTGAAGCCATGGGATCACTATCTAAGTCATCAACCATATACTCCATGACAACTACTATCTACGCATAAAACCTAAAGAACACCATTTTGGTTGATTGCATGCCCGCTACACTCCACATCCTTGTGTCTCTACAGAGAGAAATTTTGAAGCATGAAGCCGAAGCCACCAATACTCAAATACTTTCTTCTCTCACCCTTCCTCTCACTCCCTCTCCTTCTCTTCTTCTTCTCTCCCAAAAGCACCAGTACCCACTCACCTCCCCGAAACTCGAACTCCGACTCTGACGACCTTAGGATCAGACCCGGGTTCACCACCTACGACGCGTACATACAACGTCAACTGAACAAAACCCTGAATCCAAAACTACGAGAAACATGGTTAACTCGCGACTGGGGCCGTAAAGTTCGAGTCTTTGCCACGTTTTTTGAAGTTTTGAAGCAAAAAGGCCTCCTTTTCAATGAGTCCAAAGCGTTGTGCATCGGAGCTCGCGTTGGTCAAGAGGTGGCGGCTCTCCGTCTCGTCGGCGTTGGAGACTCCGTAGGCATCGACCTTGTGCCGTACCCGCCGTTGGTGATAAAGGGTGACTTCCATCAGCAGCCGTTCGATGATGGTACCTTCGACTTTGAGTTCTCTAACGTGTTTGATCACGCGTTGTACCCGGAGAAGTTTGTTGGTGAGATCGAACGGACGTTGAAGCCCGGTGGGGTGTGTGTTCTACACGTGGCGCTTTCTAAACGGTCTGATAAGTACTCGGCTAATGATTTGTATAGTGTAAAACCGCTGCTGAAGATGTTTATGGCATCGGAACTGGTTCATGTCCGGAAAGTTGACGGGTTCGGGTTGGATACAGAGGTTGTCTTCAAGAAGAAGGTGATCCGACGGTCCTGATTTCATCCCTTTGCTTTTTTCCTCTCAATTTCATATTCTTGGATCGTTATTAGTAGATGAATCATTGTTAAGCGCCTATATTTTTCTAACACTGAAATTCTTGTTATATTATTATTATCATTTTTGTTTTTGTTCTTTTGTAGTGCTTGAGCTCCAGCGTAGGAGTTAAAAAGATAAAGAGTTGGTAACATTTTAAGAGTTTGAAAACACTTGACTTGTTACATATCAAGAGTTCCACATTAATGCGTTTTGCACTTTCATTCAAGTATGACTGAAGAAGCGCGTCCTTTATAGTTTTGAGTTCTGAAACAAAGATTGAATGGAGATTGCAAGTAGATCGTTTATGTGGGGCCATATCAAGCTTTCCAATCTGTTAGCGGACCAGATTCCATCAAATCCGGAGAATTCGGAAGTGATGATGAGAGGACAAATGGGAATATAGGATGGCAACTCTTACTAGTTACTCCACTAGGTGGATTGGTTTCATTAGGCCCCTCATTTCTGACTTTTATCTGATTTAAGGACAAAACTTTGGCTAGAAGAAACCTATATGGAATACACTTTTATGGGTCCCAATGATTCATACATTTAGCCAATGATCATGGTTTATGTGACATTAACGCAAAGCTGAGAGAATAAAGTGCATAGCCGAATGAATACGATCGATAAATTGGGTTGGTTTTTACTTTTTTATCACTTACATGTTGAAAAAGGCAAATCAGGTATACTTGAAGATATGATGCCCAAAAGAAAACCAACAGGCAGACAGATACGTTGTGTCAGGTTAATCTTTTAGCAGCTGACAAGATTATGGATGAAAGAAGCTACGTTACTGGTAGTTCACTGCATTATAAGACAAAATACACATCAAAATTTTCACGACCAGAATATTCGAATCGTCAAAAGGGCATTCTTCCATGCCATTCGTCAACACTGACTTCATGAATAAGGCAACATATGCAGAGGCCTCTGCACAGACAACCTCGTAAAAAAAGTTCTAAAGAGTCAATCCTAATGTAAGTGACATCCAAACCTCAATTCCTGCGGCTATCTTTAAAAAATTGAATGCACAAGTGAAAAGGCAACACCTTCCAGGAAGGTGAGATAACACAAAGATAAACAACTCCTGGATAATGGGAACAAAGAGAGAGCAGGGACATGGTGATTAAATGCTCTACTGACTCTCAGGAACGAAATCAACAGGCTGGCTTTCAGTATCCTCAAGCTGTAATTGTGAAGCTGTTAGCTTGGCCTTCTTATATCTACTTGAACTTCTAAGTATGGCATCCAGGGTCATGCCTGAGGAGCTATACCAATGTGCAGAAAAAGAGATAGTAAGACATCCATAAATCATATTCCAATCTATGGAAGAAGAAAATGAACCTTTTGATATTCTGAAAATCAAGGCCCTACCACCAAGCTCTGGGCTTGAGAGGTACTCCCTCCTCTTTACGTTCAAGGTCTTTTCAAGACACCATGAAACCGTACATATATATATTGAATTGCCATACTCATCGTCCTACCAACTTCCCATCCCTACTATTCAAGAGAAGACTAATGTGCCACAATCACATCAAGAATTTGCGGCTATATAGGATTCTATTTAAACGGAGTGAAGGTAATGTTATATTTTTATCACTTACAATTCTTTAAAGCTGCTTTTTGCACCACCAGCTTCCTTTCTTTTCAAGCCATCAGATTCTGCAGCAAAAATTTATTCAAATGAGAAGAAATAGTAAAAGAGAAGACGATTAAAGGGTTAGAAGCTCAGAACACTAGCATGACAAAAAAGATCAATGTAACCATGAACTAATGTTATTAAGTCAGACGTGCAGGGGTTTGTGCATCGAAATTTTCTGCATATGAGAAATTATCCTGGAATGCCAACATTCAGCAAGACATGAAGAAGCAACTATGCTTGTTTACCCATGTCATTGACTAGAAGGAAGAAAGCTAATTTACAAAATACACCAAAGTAAACCAAGATAATTAGTGTCATGAAACACAAAAGTAACTGTCATAACGAAAATAGCAGAACAACTATTCCCAAGAGACAATGGGAATGGCATAGTTGTTCAGAGGAATCTTTTGGTGAAGTCAATTTCAACTGGTAAAACTTTTATAACCCAAGTCAACTGTAAAGTAGAAATTACGATAGAAACTATTTTTATGTGCTCATCTCATTGGTCTCACAAACCACAATGAGCACAAAAGAGGGATTTCAAGACCAAAAACTTAAGACACAAACAAACTCAACATAGCTATTAGTACAAGAAACAGATTTTAGATTACCATTCTGCGATGAGTTGAAACGTTCATCGCTTTCTACATCTGAGCAGTCTGAAGCCAATGAATTGTCTGATGGCGTTTTAGTGCCAGAGTCAGAATTGTCAAGTACATCTCCATCAGCAGAAGGTCCATAACTATCATCATTAAATATTGCACTTGATTTTCCTATTAAGCTTGTATCATTTCTTAAGCTATTTACAACTTCCCCAGCATTTGTAGGGGTCATTTTTCTACTATCTGCCTGATTTTGCTGCTCATGTGATAGATACTCCTTCGCCCTTTTATTTTTGGCAATGCTCCTTTTAGAACTTTCCAAACTAGAGATTGATGCCGAATAAGAGTCTTTCTTATTCTTAATATTGTTGCCAGTACCAGAGAGCTTGATAGCTCTTCTGGCTTCTTCAGAAACAGAAATTGGTTTATCAGACTTGGTAGATGCAGGAGTACTCAGCTTACTGCCAGAATGGACATCAAGGTTTAGTTTTTTCTTTTCTTTCTTACTCTCAAGATCTTCTCGTTTTGCTTTAGTCGTGTTATCAACAAGTACCTTATTTGACACAACAGTTTCATCATCGTCATGGTTATGCACAAAATAGTCATTAAAGTTGATCGTATCACTTTGGCCAGTTGCTTCACGATCATTTTTAGCTTTACCTGCATGCCTCTTTTTAGCATTAGTACTTCCAACATTTCCAAGCTGCCTCTCCTTGGCGTGGACTTCCGCAGCTTTGGAAGTTTCAACAGTAACAGAATCCACTTTAGCACCGATAATGCCAAGCCTAGTATTAGCTTCCATGTTATGCTCTAATTTTCTTTCATCTAATGGGTTGACTGAAGTTGCATTCTTCACAACTCTGTGATTTTTCACATCTATCAAGGAATGCACTTCCTTTATGTTATCAGTTGATTTTACATGAGCCTCACATCCAACATCCTCAGTTTCAATTGCAAGTCCTGGAGGCTTATTTTCTTCTGATTTTCGACTTTTCTTCTTACTCTTCCTTGGTTTTCCATCAGAATAAGTATTCACTTGGCTTTCAATTTGCTGCACAGAGTTCACCGCATTCTGGATCACATCATCAATTTCTCTATCAGAAGCCAAAACAGAAGTACCGACTGTATCCATCTTTGATACTTTATTTACCTTCTTTTTAGGAGTCATGTTTTCCGCCTCAATGCTTTCATCATTGGCATGAATTACCTTAGAAGGCTCATCTGAAGCAAAGCCACTTTGAGAACCTTTAAGATGTTCTGTAACTGATGTAAATGGTTCTTCACTTGTTAAATCTCTAATTTTCTTTCTTTTCTTCACTATCTTTCTGTGGTCGACAACATCACTAACGTCATGTGATTCACCCTGATTGGACGGCTTGAAATTTAAGGACTGCATAGCAAGAGAAGAAATATCGTTTGACAATTTGCTGCCTTCAACTTTTTCAGGCTTATGGGTTCTGTGTGTCTGACCATGAGTAGAAATTGCAGCAGCTTTTTCCAAGTTGTCAGGTTCTTTTGTTGTAACTACCATTTCACTTGCTAAATCCCCAATTTTCTTTGCTTTCGTTCTTTTCTTCGATGACTTCCTGTGATCCACGTCTTCACTAACCTCAGGTGATTCAGAAGGAACAACTACATTGATTTTGCCATCTATTTCCCCTTCAACGGATGGCTTGCAATTTAAGGACTGCGTAGCAAGAGAAGAAATATCCTTTGACAATTCGCTACCTTCAACATTTTTATTCTTATCAGTTCTGCGCATTTGACCATGAGTAGAAATTGCAGCAGCTTTCTCCAAGTTGTCAGGTTCTTCAATCACAAGGGAATGATGTTCTGCAACATCAATAGATGTTGTGACTGGCATTTCACTTGCTAAATCCCCAATTTTCTTTGCTTTCTTTCTTTTCTTCGACGACTTCCTGTGATCTATGGCTTCACTAACCTCAGGTGATTCAGAAGGAACAACTACTTCATTGATTCTGCCATCTATTTCTCCTTGACAGGATGGCTTGCAATTTAAGGCCTGTGTAGCAAGAAAAGAAATATCCTTTGACAATTCACCGCCTTCAAGTTTCCCAGACTTATCAGTTTTGGGTGCCTGAGCAGTAGAAATTCCAGCATCCTTCTCCAAGTGGTCAGATTCTTTTATCATAACGGAAGGATGTTCTGCAACATCAATATTTGTTGAAAGTGGTAGTTCACTTGCAGAATCCCCGATTTTCCTTTCTTTCTTTCTTTTTTTCGATGATTTTCTGTAGTCAACAGCTTCACTTGCCTCAGTTGATTCAGAAGGAACAAATTCTTCATTGATTTTACCAGCTATGTCATCCTGACCAGACAGCTTGCAATTTATGGACTGCATACCAAGAGAAGAAATATCCTTTGACAACTTATCACCTTCAACTTTTTTGAACTTATCAGTTTTGGGTGTCTGACCATGAGTAGAAATTCCAGCACCTTTCTCCAAGTTGTCAGATTCATTAATCACAAGGGAAGGATGTTCTGCAACATCAATAGGATTCACATTCTTTAGAACTTTTAGTTTGTTCAGCAGCAGATGCAATAAAGAGGCCACAAGATACAGTAACTAGGTCACAGATGCAGTAACTAGGCTAAAGGTATTACATTTGCTTTTCATTTTTCTTTCAATCATGTTATTGCTTACAAAAAGACTAGCATGAATGTCAACAACCATTTTGTCGCCCATTTTGTTACTTGGTTACTACTAGATAATATATAAACAGTGTATACAAACTTGAATGCCATTAAAATACCTGATGCTTACCATGGGAAGAAGGTATTTCCAGTACTTCTGGGACATGATCATAGTGCTTATCCTTCAGTAAGATGCCACAAGGCTCAGATACTGAAACACCCTGAACATGTTGTCCCGAAAGTGCTGCCTCATCATTTTCTTGACCCAAAAATCTTGTATTAATTCTCCTTGCAACTTTTGAGACTTCAATTCTAATATCTGTCTCAGAAGAAGGAGCAGAACTAGTACCTTTATTGAGAAGGTCAGAGGATTTCTTTGACGGCTTCTTTTTCCCTGTCCTCTTTCGACTACTTGGAGAGGCTGACTGCAAGTGTTCTCCTTCTAATATTTCAGTAGACAAAACTTCTAAGGTGGAATTTGTATTCTTTTGTAAGCTCCCTGAAGACTGCTGACAGATAGTAGAAGACTCAATTACCTTTTTATCAGAGTCAGAAATGAAAGTTTCATTTTCGTTTATGAGATTGTTATTTTTTTCCTTCCGAGTTATGCGGTTTCTTTTTGAAGCAGGCTTCAATTCTGAAGCATCTTTTGAGGCCTTATCACATTGAGAATCTACAACATTTATCCTGGATTCATCGTCTTTGCCTAAAACATGCTCCTCAGGAACTTCATGCCCCTGATCCAAAACATCAGTCCTCTTTTCTGCAGTTCTTGATGGCCTATTTGCATCAGAAGACAAGTTCAAACTTGGTCCACCAGTATTGCTTGTAATGCTCACCTCTAAATCATGTGAACCATTCTTGCCCAACGTATGTTCCCTGACCATAGTCTCTGGTGGCAATTCATTTCCACCAAATTCATTCATTGAAGTATCAGCTTCTTCCATAGTAAGATCATTTATAGAATCTTTTCTCTTTATCTTGCTTTGGAGTTTCGTCTTAGAGGCAAGTTGAGGTTGCAAAACTCCTCCAGGCAATTTGCTGTGTTGCATCTCATCAACTATATTCCTTGATTCACCCTGATGAAATTCACTTTCTGTTCTCAGAACTTCCTCGCTATAGTGACCATTTGGTTTTTGTGCATGAGGGTCTGACCAATTGTTTGCCTTCTGGGGCATAACGATACCGATATCTTTGTCTGTAAAGCCAATTCCTTTCTTCAAATCTACTATACCTTCAGGAGCACCACCATTCGAAGTAAACAAATCAGCCTTGTGGCAATTCACTTTCTCAGGTTGCACTTCAACATCGACTTGGGGCAACGATGGAGCAGTATTTATGGACAAACTTTTGGGGTGATCATCAGCCAAATCACCACTCTCAACACCAGAAGCCACCATTAAATTCCCAGAATCATTACTAACCAAAGCTGGAACCTCATTTTGTACAACTCTAGAAGCATCAACACTAAGAAACCAATTCTTCTTAATCCCATCAAACGCACTTCTAACAAGCATAGACTCAGACAAATGATAAGAATGCCCTCTTCGCTTCACCTACCACGTTACGAAAACATTAAAGACCCAACTTCATACACATGAAAACAACCAAGAAAACAAAAAATAAACACCCATTAAAGAATACATTACCTTTAAAGCAACAATCTTTATCTCTCCCATGTCAGGAAAGCAGAGTGGATGTTCACGCAGTATTTTCTCTACACAACCAAAACAGCCACAGTTAAGTACAATGATAGCTACAGGCGAACAAACATAGAACGGAAGAAAGAAAAACTAAACAGTAGTCACCTTTGAGATCGGCGACGGTGTCGGAATTGGAGACGATCATGGCCAAGTGAGTGTCGAGGTTTGTGTCGACGAACACCGCGTTGTCGCATGATGCCGAATAATCGGAAGCGGAGGTCATACTACCTCTCGTCATCGGTTAGGGAAGGTGTAAAGTGCCGCCTATGCGTACAGTTCGTCGGTGACGACGGCTGTAAAGGCAAAGAGGCTCTGTGCTGTTTTTATGGTTTTAAGTGTAACAATATGCTATGTACATTGCATCCAAGGCGGCAAGGTGTTGGAGGATGATACGACGATGCTTTGACGATGCGCGCAACTCACTCGCATTGTATGTTTCCGCAAATTACAATAGAGAACAGAGTATAGAGTAATTTTAAGTGTTTATGTTATAATACAATTCAATTCCTATTTCAATCTTCATTTATTTAAATATTACGGCGTGGAAAAAAAATCGGGTAAGAAATAAAAAAATATTTAGTAATATATAATGATCGGATGAAAAGTGTATTTTTTCAATGTTTTAAAAATTATATTAAAGTTAAACCAGTAAGATAAAAGGTTTAAGGTTTAAAAGGTTCAACCGGTATTATATCGTCATAAAATCGACTAAAAATTGAATAAAAATTGAAATATAATTGTTTTACCTATCGAAGAATTTGAAGTTTAATTGAAAAAAGAGTTTATTAAATAAAAATTAATTATTTTATTTTAATTTATAAAAACTTACTAATTTATAAAATTTACCGATTAATTAATACTTTTTTTTTTGATTCGAGGAAACCCTGTAGGGGGCCAAGCTGATACACCTCTCCAAGGGCCCAACTGGCGTATCATCCCACAGGCGAGCTAAGCGAACGCACTTCATCATTGAGGGCCCAACTAGTTCTTCACCTACAGGTAAAACCTCGGTTGCCCCAAGCTCTTATAAAAAGGGCTAGTATGGAATCGAACCTGGAACCTAACCGAAATCAAGCCCCGCTCTCAACCATCGAGCCACACCCCTTGAAGACTTAATTAATAAACTTATCAATTTTTAATAACAAAAGTTAATAAAAATAAATTGAATTTAAAATTTAAAAATTAAATTAAAAAAATTAGATAATTCAAGATTTTTTTCATTCTTATTCTTAGAGTAACCATTTTTTATAATACTATCCAAGTGATTTTTGAAGTTTAACCATTTTTCTTTAATTAAAAATATTTTCTTGCTTCTATTTTTTTAATAAATTTTCAATTAAATCATATCATAGTACCGTTGAACTCATATTTTTAATTTTTATTTTAATCAAACAAAAAGACATAATTTTATTAAACTGACCTCATCCTCAAAGTTCTAATTCCAATTAACTCGATGCGCAAACTGGTCAAAATTGCCAACCCAACCTAACTGCAATTCCTTCTCAACGATAAAGCTTGATTCTTCAAACTGCTATGATATACTATTACAATGGTGAAACTACAGAGCATCTGAAAGCAACTATCAAATCATAGACGGACGACAAAGTACAGAACTAGTATCCTAAAAGTTTAATCCACCAAACAACAACCAACTGATTGTACCGAACAACCTCCCTGGCTAAAATGGTAGACAACACTTTCATTCCTTCTTCCTAGCATCTTTAAGTTGTCCCCTCTTCCTGATTGCAAGGGAAAACCGCAGTCTCCCTTCGTCGATAAGGAAGTCCGGTAACAAGTGGAGAATGCCCCAAAGAAGAGAATGGGGCCAGTATGGCGTGCAACGAGGTTCATGACCAATCCATCGCAAGGCAGTTCGGGCATAGCCATCAGTCGATGGCACAAAGAAGGAAGATCTCTTTATTGATGCCATCTTTGTTGCCACATACAGTGGCACCTGTATACAGAAAAATTTTGGTGCATCTCAAAAGAATACGTAAGCCAAAAGGATTGAATATCTGAAGTTAACTCAAGCAGCCAAATTCATGTGATCAAGAATATAATTTATCGTATGTGTTCATGCATAATTGATGTTTCTGTCTTTTCCACTTTTAAGTTTCAACAGTTCTAAAATTCATTCAGAATCTAGTAATGCCACCAACCCAACAGATAACTATAGTTTCCAAAAATAAAACCAACAGTACACACCAGACAACTAAGACACAAAGGAATCATCAGAAACATGTAAAAGAAATGAAGGGAAAAGGTAAGAAACATTAATAGATAACAGATGGCTTCCACAAACACATTGTGCATTTTGTCTGAAGGTTGAATGAGTTCAGCAGATTGCAGATCATAATGCATTACTTATGAAATCGGTATCAGCTGACTGACATAAGTAATAGCAGACTAATATTTAGCATCTCAAAACATGTAAACAAGCATAAAACATTTGATAAGAACGAGACTTCCTAGCTAGTGTTTCAAGATAACTGAAATAAGCTTAAACGAATACTAGAGGAATTTTAGTGCATGCAATTACAACTAACAATAGATTCAAGTGTTGGTAACAGAAATTTTAGGAACTTAAAAGGCAAAAGCCGGATCCTATCCTAAATTGCAACTAGAAATTCCGCTTTCCTAGAAAATCTGATTATCCAAGTAACTCGAGACACCTGCTTTAGGTTCCTAAGTTTAACTTTTGCCCAAGGATAGATACACAACATTTCTCCTTCGTTGGTAAATTATGACTTCCATAAGTTAACAACAAATGAAGACAGATAAAAACAGATGACTTCAATCAAGCAAACTTTGTTCCTACATGGCTCAGCAAAGATATCAATCCCAGCCAGAAGACGGTTGACACAACAGAGCTAAAAATCATGAAAAACAATTGAACTTTCATTAAACATAATTTTTCCCTGCCAAAACATCCTATCATTTATTGGTCATGCATTCATGTTTGTTCAATTTCATATAAAAAATAGCTCAGTGATTGTAAAATATCAGAATTGACAAATTAATTAAACGCAGATTAATACCTGACACTGAACGTCGATCCCATTCTTCTTGTATTCCACATAAAGGGACCTGGAGAACTGATCTATGTACCTGAAGAATAAGCAAAAAGTATTGCTTATAGCAACTACAGCTAACACAAAATAAGTCATAAAAACAGCTTAAAACCAAGAAGATCTCATCCTGACGCTTTTTCCAAAAGATATGAAAGCTTACGCTTTGGTAGCAGCATAAACCGCATAAAGAGGATCAGAAGGAATAACAATTGCTGCCCCAGAGCCAATATTCACAATAGCACCCTTCTTCCTTTGCAACATCCCGTGCAAAACAGCTTGTGTAACTTTTGTAGTGCCTTCCACGTTTACTTTAATCAAATTCTTCAACAATTCCTCGTCAACTTCGTGAAAGAATCTGGCATATGGATACGACACGCCAACATTGTTAATCAAGACACCAACGTCCAACCCTCCAATGATCTCCTTAATTCTTTTGACACCCTCATCAATATCGCCACTAAAATCAACAACAACGGTCTTGATCTGTACTTTCCCATATTTTGACTGAATTGCATCTGAAACATCTTTGAGTTTATCAGGATTTCGACCCACCAACACAAGATTGAGGCCTTTTCGAGCCAACTGAAAAGCAAAACCTTTCCCAATACCGTCAGTTGATCCAGTTACAAGAGCCCATGAACCATATTTCTTTAGATTCTTACCAGGTCTCAGGAAATTAACATAAACCCAGTTAAGAACAACAAGAACAAACTTCAAAAGTGAGACAGAACCTAGCCCAAATAAAACAAGAACCCACAAAGGCTGACCCTTTAGCTTCTCAACAAAACAGAGCTCCATTTTTTAAAAGTTCGAACCTTTTTGAATCACAAAGCAAAAGAAGCAGATCTGATAACTAGTTTTGCTCGACAAAACTAAATATAGAGACCCAAACACAGGATTTTGAGTTGGTTAGAGATTGGTGGGATTGGATTGAACAAACGGAGATCCCGAGGAAAAAAAAGAACAAGACAGGGAGACTATGACAAACCAGTGGAAGGAGATGGGCAGCAAGGTAAAGGTGATAGATATGTAAAATTTAAAGAGAAGTGATGTGAGGACAGACAAATATAGGAGAAGAGACAGCTTCTGGAGGGTGAAGTAGATGAGCAGAAAACCACCGCATTTAACTCCTAAACGGTGACAGCATTTAGCGACAGCAGAGCCTTGTATTACTGTTAGTCCTGCTTTTTGAATTAAGAAAAAGTTTAAAATGAACGATACGTACTTATTCCCCAAAAAAACGAATTTGAAGTTTGAGTGGTATTCTTTTTATAGAAATGAAATGCTATTGTCTTCTGATCTTGGTTACTCGTGAGATTAACGAATTAGAGTAATGAATTACATAAACATATTTTTGTTTTCTTCACATAGTAACCAAGTTAGCTGAACAACTATAGCCGCCAGGACGGAGACAGTCAACTTTTCGATGACCAATTCACATTTTTATGGTTATTTCCAGGATTGGAATTAAGGCCTCCAAAGTTGTCAGATGGAACTGCTTCTGATGAGGACTCATTATGCAACCAATAATATTAAAGCAGAATAAAAGACATTCATAGATATTAGGATAAGTAACAAATCTCACATAATTATCTCTATAATTAGATATTGAACTTTATTTAATTTCCTCCTTAACAATGTTAGGATAAGTAACTTCCTCGAAATCCTAATTATTAAAAGGTTTATTTTGAGATTGTGATCTGCATAAAAAAAAAAAATCTCACTATGCTATTGCCAAATTCCTACACTTAGGTTCTCAACATCAATTTGCCAAACACCTTCGAGGTGTATTTTGGTCAAACACCTTCTATGTGTTTCTTAGTAATTTTTGGGATAAATGAGTATATGAGACTGTAAATAACAGATAATATTTCACTGAGAGCTTAATAATAACTCTAAGACCCTTGTATCTTTTATATAGAGGTCATTACATAAGGAAAGGATCTTCGGAATAAAGAGAAAATCACACAATAAGAGGGAGATCATACTCTCCCTAATATAGATATTTCCTAAAACTCCTTCTTAAGCTGGAGCATACATATCATAAGCTCTGAGCTCGTTACATATAGGTTTCAATTGATCCCTTAATGCTTTGGTTCTCTTATGAAAGACTGGATTCGAGGCAATATGAATGGCTGCTTGATTATCGCACATCAACTTCATTGGGGTGGAGTGCTCGAAACCAAGTTCCCCAAGAAGATGCTTAAACCAAATCAACTCACATGTAGTATACATCATAGCCCTATACTTAGACTCAGCACTAGAACGTGCAACAACTGACTGCTTTTTACTTTTCCATGATACCATGTTTCCACCCAAAAATACACAGTAGCCAGAAGTATATTGTGGGTCATAAGAGCTTGCCCAATATACATCTGTATACCTTTGAATCTGAACGTGTCCATGATTCTAGTAAAGAAGACCTTACCTTGGAGATCCTTTCAAATATATCAGAATACTAAAAACTGCATCCCAATGACTAGTTCACGGAGATCCCATAAACTGACTTACTACACTTGTAGCAAACGAAATATTTAGATGAGTAACAGTCAAATAATTCAGTTTACCAACAAGTCTTCGATACTTACTTGGATCTTCTAACTGCTTTCCTTTATTAGCATTAAGTTTTACATTTGGTTCCATGGGGCTATCAACTAGCTTTGTTCCTAACAAACCTGTTTCCTCTAGAAGATCAAGGACGTACTTTCTTTAAGATAGACAAATCCCCATTTTTAACTTTGCTATCTCGATACCCAAAAAATATTTTAGTAAATCAAGATCCTTTGTTTGAAATTTAATCTGTAGGAATGACTTTAAAGACTAAATTTCCTACTGTATTATCTCCAGTAATAACAATATCATCAACATAAACAATCAAAAGAATTTTACCAACCTCAGAGTGATCATAGAACACAGAGTGATCAACACTACATTGATGCATACCAAACTCCATAACCACTATACTAAAGTGCCTAAACCATGCTTTCGGTGACTGTTTTAGACCATAAAAAGATTTGTTAAGGCGACACACTAGATTAGTCTCCCCCTAAGCAATAAACCCTGGTGGTTACTTCATAAAAAATAGTCTTTTGAGGATCACCATGAACGAAAGCATTTTTTACATCGAGTTGATGAAGAGGCCAATCATGGTGTCTGCCAATGCAATGAAAACACGAACATATGTCAATTTAGCTACAGGAGAAAAGGTTTTAGTATAATCTATAATGTTGCGAATACCATACCAGACCTGATACTAGATTGGGTTCTAGTACGGTACTATACCGGTAGCGATCAACACCGAGTATCATTTCGAGTAATTTTTTAAATTTATGAAATAGTCACTGAATTTTTTTGAAATTGCAAAGTAGTTCATTGTTATATTGTACAGTTGTACTGTATAATATATAAGTTTACATCAACCTTATTTTTAAAAATTATAATAATAACTACAATTAATATGAAATAATAATTTTCAGATATTTCACATATAAATAATAACCACAATTAATATGAAAAACGACAATTGTCATCATACAAATATAAAATTAAGAACAATAAAAAGTATTTAAAATGTTACAATTTCATTATATAATAAATAATAATTACATCAAAACATCGAATAAAAAGAATAATAAATATCCTCAACTCTCAAACTATTACAATTTACGACAAGAGTTCGTGATGAGGAACCAACTAAGTAGAAGTGAAACATGTAATCAAAACATTTACAATTACATTACATATATATAATTTAACGTATACATCAAATATAAATAAAATTAAAAGAAGAGGAAAAACAAAAACCTGGAACTTCATTCAATTGTCTACAAGAGGATACCCGTTATAACTACACTGACCCTAGTTATCATTGGGTACAAAATCTTCATCATCATCATCATTCAAATTCAATGCACCAAATGACATGTCAATGCTTTCCCAACCAATATTATCTTTCAAGTCATTCACATCTATCGAATCTTGTTCCTCAGAAACCCAATCCTCCAAATGATTGATATTATCAATAGAAATTGGATATGTTGAACTACTTGTACTATTAAGACTCCTAGTAAACAATAAAATTTAATTATGAGAAAATTATAAGAAAATATATTAAAATTAATTATGATAATAACATACCTTTCTCGAAGCTTTAAATTGCAACGAACGAATACTAAGTCATTCAATCTCTTGTGCTCCAATCTACTCCTTTTCTTAGAATGGATGAATTCAAATATGCTCTAGTTCTGTTCACAACCTGTTGTACTCACACATTAACTTAAAATTCGAATTGCAAACCTTTATAATTCTAGAACACCACTTCCGAATTGACCCACCAAGAAACTGTAAGTCGTAAGATAACAAAAGTAGCAATACAAACAAAATAAAGTGATAATTAATTTTCGACAATTAAGAAAAAGGAAACATATAATACTTGGAGAAAGTTTTGCTCTTTGTCGAATAGAAATTGACAGTCCAACCCTAGAAGACTACTTATAAAGCTCCATTTATGAGCTTAAGACATCTTGCATTATTTCATAACCAACAATTATTGTAATAATGAATAGCATTCCTATACTAACTTTAGCTTTCTTTATAAAATCTGGTCTGAAATATACACTAGGATTAAAAAACTCCCCAGTAGCAAACAACGGAGAAGAAAGTTGTTTTTTCCATCTCTCATTGATGATTGCAAAATATGGTGTATACAAAGAAGGTCTATATTTCAGATTGGCTTTGATTGCTTCCTTCGCCCTTTCCATGATATAAAAAAAACCCTTTGTTGGCTTTTCTTCACTATCAGCCAAGCGAAGCACTCTCACCAAAGGCTCACAAATTCGGATAACAAATTGACATTAAGACCAAAATTATCTATCTTCCAGTATAATGCTGGAAACCTCCAATCTAGCATTAGACCTATCATGTTGAGATGCAACCCACTTATCACTTGCAAACATTTGTCTTAACTTTTTCTTCATCAAAACAAAAGACTTAAGTGATAAGAAATTTGTTGCAAATCTTGTCACACTAGGAAGACACAAATTCCTACCATTGATAAATTCTTTTCTCGTTAAATTCAACACTCATACATGATTATAGATGAACTTGGTCACCTTTTTAGCTTTCTGCATAGTCTCATCAATAATAGGAAAATACCTAGGATCCGCTATATTCTCCAGCATTAGGTCGATGCAATGTGCAATACAAGGAATCCAAAAAAAGAATTATACCTATTTTGTAACCTTCTTTTGCCACTTTATAAGCGGAACCATTGTTAGTAATGAACTGAACAATTTTTTCTTGCCCCATTTAATTCACAACTTCATCAAATATCTCAAATAAAGTATCAGTATTTCTAATAAGGCCAGATGCATCAATAGACTTCAAAACACATTGAGCAATTTGCATAATAAACCAAAAAATTAATAATAGGCTCTTGTTTCCTATTTTTCCAACCATCATACATGATTAAACACAAAAAATAGCCCAATTTACTCTTCTTTCAATCAAATAACTTTTAATTTCAATAACTGAGCAACTCAAAAGTTTACCTCTTAAGTTATCATTTGAAGGAGTTTTGTATCCCGGACTATAAGAGGCTATTGCACTCACCATAGGTTGATAATAATAAGACTAAGAAGCATTGAATGATGAACCTGTATCATACCACTATCTAGCTACTACCATATTAACATTATGAGCTGCATCTCTTGATTTTATTGCACTACAAATTGAAGGTTGAGCTCCGAGAGTTATTCGTAATGCAAAAAAACTACTCACCTGCCTTCTTCTTTTCATCACATCAGGTCCAAGTGTAACATTCACTTCTTCCTGGGCCTGGGATGGAATACTACCACTAACACTACCTCCTTTAACATTTCCAAAATCACCACGAAAACCAGCAAACGAACTTCCACTACCAATTTCAAAATTCGAACTTTCCCTTTTATCTTTCTCATGTTGATATTCTTCAAGTAATATTTTCATTTGCCACTTCATATCATGACTTAATTTTTTACAGGGTTCTACATCTCCTTTAACCCTAGCTAAATGCTTCTTCAATTGGGTGATTCCTCCACCTTTCAAATGTTTGTTACAAAATAAGCAAATTCTATGGTTCTTCATACCCGAAATCAATGCAGTATGAGCCCAAGCTGAATCAATGTATCTTCCTGAAGCAGTTTGATTAAGAGTACTTGAACTTCCTTTCATTAATCTATAACAATAAATGAAGACATATATCAAAATCATACACAATCCGATTTTAGCTAACACAATTCATCAATAATTCAGAAGCCAACAATTCAAGTTTTCAACATATATAATTACACAATATGCAAGTCCATCATACGTAATATAAGTCATTTTGTATGATTACCTCCCTAGATGAACATTTATAAATATATATTACTAGCTAAGATAAGACTTGGTTTCTTGATAATGACAACATATGTTCTTGGAATTTAATTGGACAAATATTTGTGGGCATAGAAGATACATTCATGTGTACGAAAGTGAAACTTGTGGCTAATAAATAAACCACACACTTGCTAGCAGGACTTTACATTTTTAGCTTGTAAAAGGAAATTAGTTTTGTCATATATGATTGAATTAACAAGATATATTAACTTAAAAGGAAATTAGTTCCATCACATATGATTGAAGTAACAAGATATATTAACTTATGATTAAACTGCATGCATGGTAGGTTGAATGTTAAGCTTCGCCATACTTTAATGACAAACAATTCAATGAAGAAATACATATCAATTTCTCATGAGAATGAAAGAGTTGATAGATGCGTGATTTCAATTAATAGCATTATGTTCTACCTAATCCATAAGCCTATGACATTGACATTGACTCAATCGCTTTAATGACATCGTATAGAAGCTCAAGTTTAGTATGAACAATCGGAAAAAAAAGAAAGAAAGATGATGCTTGACTATATTCCAAGGTATTGAATTTATTTATATTTGATATTGGAAATTAATAAAGAAGTTGAGATATCTTGTATAATATATACAAGTAACAAGGAGTTTAGTTTATTAAAAGATAG
>JAOSBL010000003.1:8329779-8351541 GCA_027568915.1 Erythroxylum roraimae | reverse complement strand
TTTTCTTCCTAGCAACAGCTGTAAATTTCTTGTAGGAAAAAAACAATACAAGCATACTTGCCTGTGAGCTGGAACAAAATTTATTTTGCTTATTCTCATAATACTAAAGGATATAAACAAGAATAAAGCGGCATGACATCTCTACTAAAATTGTTGCCGGCACTACACAATTTGCTGTCGAAATCCAAGTTAGTTCTACACAAGAACCAACAATAATTTGCATATAACGACCTTCGTAACAGTTATGCTTTTTGTATGGACATGAATATGATTACTGTTGTATTTAAATGAACATAATGTTGAGAGTGAGCATATGGACAACATAAGAATACTGCCACCCCTCAAATAATAATAGAGTACTTATGGCTCTTAAGACAACATTTTAACGTAACAATGACACCAAAAAAAAAAAAAAAGAGTATGAACTCCATTGAGGAGAATTGAAGGAGGCTCGTTGGTTAAAGAGAAACACGCAGGATCATCAAAGTCTATGAAGAGAATGGGAACCAGCAACCAAACCACTTCCTCTGCATAGAAAACTTCTTCTGCATCCAACACAACCAAGTTTTAAGTATGTAATGTAATCAAGAGATGAGGTTTTGATGATTGTTACCTTGAGAGCTTTGATGAAACGCTTGAGCTTGAAAGAAGAGCGTTTCTTCTTCTTGGGTTCTGACAGTGTAATTCTACCACTACATGCATGACCATTCAGTTTCTCCTTTCTCCTCTCTTCAAAAATGGCACTAAATCCTTCAGCAGAAGAAGGATCACCTTCTTTCCACTCCCCAAACTTTGGTATTGGTCGCATACGATTATTGCTGGACTTTCTCTTCAATGAAAAAAACCATGAAAGTGACATTTGCGGAAAGAAAAAGATTACATGTAAGATCAATGCTTGGGAATTAGCAAGCTAAAACAAATAGTAGAATCTGACATCTTCAAAGCTAATGTCCAAAAGACATGGTTGTTGGTTAACAACAGAGAAAAGGATAAGCTTGATGCACTACATCCAAAAATCTGTAAACCAAATTGTTGAAAACGATCTTTTTTAGCTAACGTTGGCAACACTAAATCTACTCTTTCCTTCTGATTTCGATTGATTCGTTGTCAGAGCAAGAACTCAATCCAAACTGCAACTTACAAGTTTCTTGATCATATGATCATCAGGAACCAAGGCCAGGACTTCCATGAAACCAAAGAAGTGAAATTATAAAGTATGCAAGATAAGATATTCACTCCTTGTGACCCGCACATTTTACAGAAACATAAAAAATCAGGAAAGTTTCTACCTCCTGGAAAGATGGAAACTTTTCCTTCTTCAAGAATTCTGAAACATTTCGAGCATGTGTTTTCTAACATCCTCTTAAACACCAAAAAGTCACTTCTTTTATTCTATTCAAAACAAAAAAAGAATCCCATGATCAAGGTGAAGAAAAAGGAGAAAAAAGAAAGTGTACCTTTGACATCGTTGATAACTTCACAGCTGTCATGGTTGAGAACTGTGAAGAAGGTCGTGACTGTCAAGAGAAGAGAAGTTGGAGAAAGTTGGTGTCTTGACGATGAAGATCTACGGACTCTGATGGGTTTTTAAGGGGTTAGAGCATTTGTGGTTTGGTTCCATATCAAGCTTACCTCGTATCCTACGCGGGTTTCCCACTTCAGGTTCTATCCTCCGTTAAGATGGGAAACAGTCTTTGCCTACTAAACTCCAAAATTTATAATTTTGCCAAGGTTTGGAATCCAAACCTTCATTTGAAATAGATGGCGTATTTGGTATCAACCTTAGGCATAAAATATAAGGCTCAATCATTGCTACGAATATGTACCTGTAGTGGTATCAGGTTTGATTTTGGTATCGTATTATATTGGTACCGGTTAATATCGGGTAATGTTTCGAGTAATTTTTTAAATTTATAAAATAGTCCTTGAATTTTTTAAAAATTACAAAATAGTCTATTAGTATATTGTATTTTATACTTTATAATTTAACATCAGTCATGTCTCCAAAAATCAAAATAATAAAAATTCAAAATAACAACAATTTATTTATTTTTATTAACATTAATTTTCACATATAAATAATAACCACAATTAATATGCAAAATATCATTTAATTATCTTATAAATATAAAATTAAAAACAATACAAAATATTTAAAATATTACGATTTCATCATATTATAAATAATAATTACATCAAAACATTAAATAAAAAGAACAATAAATATCCTTAACTCTCTAACTATTACAATTTACAACAAGAGTTCGCAATGAGAAAACAATCAATGAAAAGTGAAATCTGAAACAAAAACATTTACAATTATATTGTATATATAGAATTTAACATATACATCAAATATAAGTAAAATTAAAAATAGAGAAGAAACAAAAACTGGGAACTTCATTCAATCAGATATGGGATACCTGCTATAACTACATTAAACTGAATTCTTATTTTGTACAAAATCTTCATCATTGAAGAAGTCTCATCATCACCACCATTTAAATTCATTGTACCAAATGACAAGTTAATGCTTTCCTATCCAAGATTATCTTCCAAGTAACTTTCATCTATCAAACACAGTTCTTCAGAAACCCAATCCACCAAAAAATCGATATTATTATTGCAAATTGGATCTACTAAACTACTTGTTTTATTAAGAGCCCTAGTAAACAATAAAATTAAATTATTGAAATTTATAAGAAATCATATATAACTTAATAATGATAATAACATACATTTCCATAAGCTTTAAATTGTATCGAATGAAGACCAAGTCATTCAATCTTTTATGCTCCAATCTATTTTTTTTCTTAGAATAGATGAATTTAAACGTGTTCTAATTCCTTTCACAGCCTATTACACTCGCACATTGACTTAGAATTTGAATTTCAAACCTTTGCAATTTTGGAACACCACTTTCGAATTGGTCCCACCAAGAAACTGTAAGTCTAAGACAACAAAAGTAGCGTTATAAAAAAATAAAGTGATAATTAATTTTCAACAAGTAACAAAAGTGAAAAAATGTTTACCTGGCTTAAGTTTTGCTTTTTGTCAAATAGCAATTGACATCCCAAAATCCATAGAAGACTCCTTATAAATCTCCATTTATGAGCTTAGGAGATCTTGTATCTTCTCATGAGCAACAATTGTTATAATAGTTAATAGCATTCCCCTATTAATTTCAGATTTCTTTGTAAAACATGTTCTAAAATAGACACTAAGATTCAAAAATGCCCCAACTGCAAACAACGGAGGGTAAAGTTGTCTTTTCTATCTCTCATAATGACTGCAAGATAAGGTGTGTACAAAGAAAGCCTATTTTTCATATTGGCTTTGATTGCTTTCTTTGCCCTCTCCATGGCATTATAAAAATAACTCATTGTTGCATTTTCATCACTATCAGCCAAATGAAACACCTTCACCAAAGGCTCACAAACTCATATGACAAATTGATATTGAGACCAAAATTTAGTGTCTTTAAGTATAATTCTAGAAACTTTCAATCCAACATTAGACCTAACATGCTGAAATGCAACCCACTTATCACTTTTAAACATCTGTCTCAACTCTTTCTTCATCACAATAAAACACTGAAGTGATAAGAAATTTGTTGCAAATCTTGTAACAATAGCACAACACAAATTCCTACCATTAATGAAATTCTTTCTCATTAAATTCAAAACCTATGCACTATTGTAGATAAACTTGGTCGCCTTTTTTGCTTTCTGCACAGTCTCATCAATAATAGAAAAATACATAATATCTCTTATATTTTTTAGCATTAAGTCAATGCAATTGCAGCACAAGGAGTCCAAAAAAAAAGAATTTCACTTGCTTTGTAATCTTCTTCTAGCCACTTCATAAGCAGAATCATTATCAGTAAATAACCTTAACAATATTTTTTTGCTCTACTTCATTCACAACTTCATCAAATATTTCAAATAAAGTATCAGTATTCCTAAAAAGGCCAGATGCATCAATAAACTTCAAAAACATTGAGCCTTTTGCAAAATAATCCAAAATAATAATAATAAGATCAAACCTCCTATTTGTCCAAATATCACACATGATTGAGCACCTATAAGTAGTTCAAGTCATTCTTCTTTCATCCAAATAATTTTTAACTTCATAAACAAAGTTACTCAAAAATTTAACTCTATAGTCATCAATAGAAGGAGCTTTGTATCCCATACCGTAAGAGGCTATAATATCCACAATAGGCTTATAATAATAAGATTAGGAAGCATTGATGTTAGACTTGAATCATATCACCACGTAGTCATTGTTATATATCTACTTTGTGAGCCACTTCTCTTGAATATATGGCAATACAAATTGAAAGCTGGGCTTCAAGAATTATTCGTGGTGCAAAAAAATTTGACATATGCCTTCTTCTTTTCCTAAAATCAAGTCTAGATGCAACATTCACTTTTTGCTGGGAAGGAATACCACCACCTTCAAGATTTCCACTATCATCCTAAACAGCAGCAAAGAACTTCCATTATCAATTTCATAATTTAGTCTCTCCTTCTATCTTTCTCGTACTGAAAGTCTTCAAGAAAAGTCTTCATTTGTCACTCCACATCATGACTCACTTTTTTACCAGGTACCACATCTCTTTTAACCCTAGCTAAATGTTTCTTTGATTTAATGATTCCTCCACCTTTCAAATGCTTATTACAAAGCAAGCAAATAGTATGGTTCTTCATATCGGGGACCAATGTAACATAAGCTCAAGTTAGATCATTGTATCTTCTTGAAGTGGTTGAATTATCAGGAGTACTTGAACTTCTTTCCATTTATCTGTAAAAATAAATGAAGACATATATCAAAATAAAGAACACATAATTTCATTATCAACTACTATCACAAAATATGTATTATTTAACTCAAAAGTTCTTAACACAATTATACAATACACATATACATTTTATATAATATAACTCATTTTGTTTGATTACATCATACACAATTCAATTTTATCTAACACAATTTACCAAAAAGTCAAAAACCAACAATTCAAGGATTCAACATACACAATACACATGTCCATCTTATATAATATAACTTATTTTGTATTATTATATCATACACAATTCAATTCCATCCAACATAATTCACCAATAAGTCTTAAACCAACAATTCAAGTATTTAACATACACAATTACACAATACATATGTCCATCTTGTAATCACATTATACACAATTCAATTTCATCCAACACAATTCACCAATAAGTTCAAAACTATCATAGTTACACAATACACGTATACATCTTATATAATATAACTCATTTTATATGATTACATCATTTAGCCATAAACTAAAGACATACACTTACAACTATAAGATATTCAACTTCAACGATAATAAGTTTACAACTTACTTTATGTAATCTCATAATTCAATTATAAAATAATATATTTTGTTTACGTATACAATTCAATTTATAATGTTGATAATTAGATTGTTTTCTTAACTAATATTAATCAATATTGTTACTAAAATCCTAATTCCTAACTTTGATTTATTAATCATTCATTCACCAATTTTAATCAACATTTTTAGTTTCTTACCCAAATTTTCCAGTGCATTAATTTTCTTCATAAATTGACAATGTCAAAATTATATTGAAATTGAATCAACTCACACAAACAAGTCCAAATTTCAAATTCAAATTTTTCAATCCATTAATTTTCTTCATAAAATGACAATGTCTAAATTATATTGAAATTGAGCCAACTCTCACAAACAATTCCAAATTTTAAATTCAAAATTTTCAATCCACTAATTTTCTTTATAAATTAGCAATGCCTAAATTATATTGAAATTGAACTAACTCACACAAACAATTCCAACTTTTAAACTCAAAATGTCCAACTCATACAAACAATTACAAGAATTCCAACAGTTCCAACCATCATAAAATATACAAACACAACCAAATATAATGGAATTACTATTCAAAGCAAAAAATACATCCAAAAAAATAGAAACTGCATTTAAATGATAGGTTGGTTCGGTTCAATTCGGTTTAGGTAGGTTTAGATCTGGATATGAACAATTGAAATTCCATATCTGCAGATTTTGTTGCACTCTACACTCCACACACACTGGGCACAGTAGTGGACTATTGGAAGCAATGGTTAGAGAGCAGGGGTGGCCAATGTTGGTATGGTGCGATAAGAAGAGTGGGGACAAAAGTGCGGGACAACGAGGAAGAAAGGAAGTAGGACAGGTGTTGGAGAGGGAGAAGAGGATCGCCACTGGAGAGGAGAACTAAGAGAGAAAGTGAGATGTCGTAACCGAAAAATGGTACGAAACCTATAATATCGAGCTCAATTCCCAAAAATCATGGGTTAAAGTTTTTGAAATGAAATAATGCTAAAGGATAATATAATTGAATATTGGCTTTGATGAAATAACAATATCAATTTGATAGTTCTTGTACGCGTTATCTTTATGTATAGTTATTATATAGTTGTAAGTAGAATAAAAATTGTAATCGTTTCCTTCACAGAAGAACAATATGAATTAGCTATTTATGTGTATCTCTCTCTCTCTATGTAATTTCTCTGTCTTCTCTCCTCTTTCTGTACTCTTCTCTCTTATGTTCTTCATTTCTCTCTTTACCAAAAATATTCGTAACAAATGGTATCAAAGTAGCCGATTCAAAGGAGAACATCAATAATGGAAGGAACAAGGGGTGCAGAAATGTGAAGGTTTGAAAACAACATGAAAATTTTGATGGAAGCACAGATCAGGAATGAGAAAATGATTTTGGAATCACAAGGTAGGGTAGAAAGACACAATAAGGACATACTGGAGCTTAAGACGATGTTCGCACAATTCATGCAACGGTAAGAGGTGATATCGGGAGTGACTATTCTAGTTACTCCGAAACTCATCAATCGATGGAAGCAAACCATGCAGGTGACTCCTCATCTGCTTATACTTTGCCCTCAGAGTCCACCTCTCTCGTGACTAACAGAATCGTTGCCTCTGGTAGTTCCTTTGTCATCCCCTCGATTGAACTTGCAAAGTATAAAAGCATTTCATCTGGTTTTGGAGTTATACTAAAAGAGTAGAGTGTGAACTTTGTAGGTGGTTACATTGCTGGAGTTTTTTGTGCTATTGTGTCTCATACTACTGATAATCTTGTCTCTTTCCTTAACAATGCCAAAAGAGCTACTGTTGGTGTTGGTATGAAGGAGATGGGTGATGAGAAGTTCAATTTTGTCAAAAAGAAAATAAGATTATTTCTTTTTTGTCCATTTTGTAAACCTCCTTAATACTTTCCCTATCAAACCTTGTGGACAAGGTTTTCTAAAATATACGGAATTGTTACATATAAGAATATTACAGCTATTATACAACTGTAAGTAGTATAAAACTTGTAACTATTTCCTTCATAGGAGGACAATATGAATTAGCTATTTGTGTGTGTGTGTCTCGATGTAATTTTTCTATCTTCTCTCCTCTTTCTGTACTCTTCTCTCTTCTGTTCTTCATTTGTCTCTTTACCAAAATTTATTCGTAACACTTTCTAGAATAAATGGACTGTGTTTGAGATTTTGATGCACGTCGATTCAAGAATGATGAATTTAGGTTTTTGTAGTTGTGAATACTAAATAAGTTAAAAAAAACATAAAGAGAACAACAAGAAATCGTTTATTGCTCAAAAGTCAATTACAATTTTATACCTAATAACTAAAATCAGTTGGTTTGTTTTTGCATTTAACTATCCTCTTTCATTAGTAACGATTAAGTGTTTCAACACAGATGATGTTACCATTTGCAGAAGTGATTGGACTCTTGCTGTATCAGAAACATACTTTTTAAATTGAGAAACATAAAAGATGGAATAAATTCTGGAGTTCTGCAGATGTTTAAAACGATATAAATTCTGAAAGGCCAAAGAACATAAACGAAAACTTATGGTTTAGTTCACCTGTTATTGCACAGTTTGTTGTCTATAAGTTCGAAACTTTACATACACTAAATTATTAATTTCAAATTCTTTATTGGTGCATTTTTATTTGTCAATTGCTTCATCTGATTTTGAGCTTGTTAATCGTTAAATATAAAACTTGATGAGTTAATAAAGTTTCCTTATGATCTTTCATTGGCAGATCTATCATTAGTAACCTAAAATCTCTCACAAGATAAGGAAAATGCATATGAGATGCAAATCTATATAAAGTTTTAAACAGAGAACATTATATAGTCAAATAAAAGTGATATCATACTACCACTCCATAAGAGATAAGCCATCTACTTTAATAAGTTACACAGTTTTTGGTCATACACCATAAATAAGTCTCTAAGATTATGCTAAAAATTTATATTTAATCATCAATTTAAGGATGATAAACAATCGACATCTTCAATGACACTCTTTGTACCTTATAGAACTCTTGTCAAAAGTTACTAATAAAAATCAAGTCATTGTCACTCATAATAGTCATTAACATCTTATACAAATTATATACATAATCATTGAACAATTAAGCCAATTTATATGGAAAATAAAGATGATAGAAATGTATAGAACGAGAATATTTATATATTTTTTCTATCACAACCATTATCATGAAGTAACCTTTAAATTTAGGCAATCATTCAACAAAGTCAAGACTAATATTAGTCCATACTTATTATAAAACAGACACTAATTTTTTTTTAAGAATTAAAAAAATCATTAAAGAAAATAGTAGTGTACAGCTTTGGAGAGGACCTCTCTCACGTGAGATAAAAGAACTAGGAACATTAAACGCACACTTGAGACAAAAAAGACGACGTTCAAAAAACTAAATGGGAATATGTGCGATAACATTTAACGATTAAGGTATAACGACTCTCTTTTTTCTAGAATTGTTTGACAAATCGCAATAATAATCACGCGCACAATCACAAAAGCACTGAAAATAAAAAAAAACGACACAAAGATTTAATGAAGTTTGGCCAATGATGCCTACTTCCTCGGGACGCACCGTGAGCTTATCAGATCAGGTCGCCATTCGGATCCACCAAATTTCAAGACAAAATAATAACAAATCTTTCCCTTAGCTTGAATTCTCTTCTCCAACAAGAAAATCATCACTCTATCTTGTACACAGCCCTCGCAAGGGCACTACTCAGTACTGCACACAACAATCAAGTCCAGACAATGCCTAAACTTGTTAACTAGGACTGCCTTGGTCATCATATCAGCTGGATTTTCATGTGTAGACACTTTCTTCACATCAACCACACCTTGTGATACAATGTCCTGAATGAAATGATGCCTAACATCAATATGCTTTGTACGCTCATGGTATATTTGGTTTTTGGTAAGATGAATGACACTATGGCTATCACAAAACACTAAAGTCTTATCCTGAACCAAACTAAGATCACTTACCTGACCCTGTAACCAAATAGCTTCCTTCACTGCTTCTGTAACAGCCATATATTAAACCTCTGTGGTAGACAATGCAACAACAGCTTGCAAAGCCGCCTTCTAGCTAATGGCACTTCCAGAAAGAGTAAAAACATAATCTGTCAGCGATCTCCTCTTATCTAAGTCCCCTGTATAGTCTGAATCAACTTGACCAACAACTGAACCACATAACTCGGCTTTGTCAAAAGTCAAACCAATATCTGCAGTACCCTTTAGATATCTTAGAATCCATTTCACAACCTGCCAATGTTCCTTTCCAGGAAATGCCATGTATCTACTCACAACACTGACTGCATGTGAAATATCAAGACTAGTGCAAACCATAACATACATAACACTACCCACAGCACTTGCATATGGAACACTCAACATCTGCTTCATCTCCTTATCTGTCTTCGGCGACAAGTCTGCAGAGAATCTGAAATGGGAAGCAAGCGGGATAGATACAGGCTTAGCACCTGTCATATGAAACCTCTGAAGGACTTTCTCAACATAATACCATTGAGATAAAATAAGTTTCCCAACACTTTTATCCCGTGTTATTTCCATCCCTAAAATCTTCTTTGCTGCACCCAAATCCTTCATCTCAAACTCCTCACCTAGCTACTTCTTCAACAAAACAATCTATGACATGCTTTTAGCAGCATGTCACAGATTTCGATTTGGGAAGGAGGAAGATGATGCTCTGGAGGCGTGGCTTTACGGTGTCGACACGGTGGTTTCTACTACTCGTTTCTTTGCACAAAAGGAGATCTCAACTCAGGTATGCATAGTCAACTCGAAGCAACTTCAGCTTTAATGATTATGTAAATATCCACAAAATAACGAACTATATGTTAATATCAAGGAACTAGAGGGGACATCAGTGAACCTTCATACAAGACTCAACTAGAGAGGAAGCAGATCTGAGGAAGGTACTCTAAATCCATTTTGTTTCTTACAGGTGAGTCCGGATCCTCCTATTCTTCATTAGTCTCCTTCTTTCATGAGTAGGTGAAGAATCTGCTTGAATCCAGAAATAGCTATGCATGAGAACTTTCTTCTTTTCTGTAACCTAGATTACAGGAAACATCCCTAAACTAGCCACAGTTTCGTCTTTGTTTCTTTGGGAAATGCCATATCTACGAATGAATTCTTGAATAACTCCGCATTTTTCTCTAAAATAAGTACAAATGTAGCATTTTATACATCACTTAATAACCATAATATTGGGATTTGCCTTCTATTTATGCTATCTTCTTTCTCAAGAGACTAATGAAAGATGAGTTGGCTTTTGCAGGATTACGATGTTTGCAGAAAAGTAAAGAGCACGCAACAATTTTCACTTGGTTCAATAGCTTAATTGCTACATACATCCAAGGATCTCACATCAGTGGTTCTACTAGTTTCAATGAAACGAAAAAGTTACAAAAGACAAAGTGTTTTTCAACACTTGCAAGAGTTCCCTAAGAACTCACCAGTACTCCTAAGTAAGTACTCTAGCAACTCTCTAACTCCTAATTTCTTCTCATGAAATTCACTCAAATTTTTTATTACAATGAGCAAATTGTATGTGTCTTAAACTGATGCTGATTTCAGGTTTTTATAGACCATATGTAGCAGTTGTATCTCTCATGCCTTCACCGCCAAAGAAATATCAAGCTCAAAGTAGGCTTCATGTGCCTCTCACGTGTATCACTGAAAGCTCCTTTGCCCTACGTTTTGCTTTGTTCTTTGTTGTTAATCTTGTAACTAAACACCCTCAAAACTTCGGGTTCTTTATGTTGTCAGCTATTAATCAAAACAAATCAAAACTACACACATATATCACATGAACCCTTAATCCCCAAATATTAAACCTAAAACATTTGAGATCAAATCTATTATCTGTGCTGAAAATTGATGGAGAAATGTGAATCACTTCACACATAATGACCACCACAAACGTATCTTATAAAATAGGGAGATAATTTTATTGTGCAATTATATATTAGCACCAACCACTTCTATGTCTTTCCATTACAACAATTTATTAAACCAATCATAAGCTGAAACATTAAACTCAAGTTGTTTAAGCCATTCGATCACTTTCTGTACTACCACATTAGATCACTTTCTGTACTACCACATCCTCCTCCTAACTGTGAATTATCTATTGTAATCAGTTGTCTTACATTAAGACATCTTTAGATTATATATCTCCCTTGTATATACTTTAGACAACTAATTAATTACTGTATTGTACCAGATTTTGAAGTTAAATCATAATAATTTCAGTAATTACGATTGTTGGAAGAGAGAAATAATCCTTTGTTCTTTTAAGTACTTCAAGCTTTTATAATCTATTTGCACAATAAATCTCCTACTTATTAAATATTTAGATCATTGTCAAATTAGAACCACCAAATCTAATAGTTCCTTCTCATATATAAATAAGTATTTTATAGATAAGGATTTGCTAACATAAGCAATAAAATGACCACCTATATAAGAACAACTCTCAAGCTCGTCCCATTTACCTCAACTTCAATGACAAATTCTTTATTGAAATTTGGTATGGCTAAAACTGGCGAAGACATTAATGTTTCTATGATTGCTCTAAAAGCATCTTTAGCCTTTTAATGCCATCGAAAAATAGTCTTCTTCAATAAGAAGGTTTTAGTGACTTCCTTAGCTGATCATACTCCTTTATAAATCTCGTAGAATATCCAACTAGTTCTAAAATTCCTCTTATTTGTTTCAAATTATGTGAAATAAGCCAATTAAACATTACACTTTTTAAGTTTGTAACACTCCTTTCACCGAAACAAAGTGGCCAAGGTGTTCCACTTGACCTGCTTTAAAAGAATATTTCAATTTCTTCACAAACAATTACTGCTCCTTTAGAACTTGTAATAGTTGCTGAAGATGACAAAGAAGTTATGTTTATGAGCTACTATAAATAAATAAATCATTAAAGAATACCAAAATAAGCTTCCCTAAGTATTAGAATTCATCAAACTTTAAAATATTATAGATGCATTGATTAAACCAAAAGGCCTAATCGAGAATTCATAATGGCCCTCATATATTATAAAGCTTGTTTGATGTACATCCTCCTTAAACATGATAAGTTGATGATATCTAACCCTTATATCTAACTCAAAAAAGTATCTTGTACTATGTAATTCATCAATTAATGGGATAGAAAATTTATACTTCGCAGTATATTAATTTAGTGTCTTATAATCCGCATATAACCTTCATGAGTTATCATTTTTCTTCATTAAGGCTATTAAAGAAGAAAATAGACTAATACTCTATTAGATTATTCTTTGCTCTGTCATATCTCTAACTAATTCATCAATAACCATTTTTACATCCCCACCATACTTATAAGGTCTTAGGTTTATTGCCTATGTTCCCTCTTTCAACACAGTAAGAATGATCATATTTACTAATCGGAGGTAAATTTACAAGCTCAATAAATACATCATCGTATTACTGTAGTTTCTCCATTGATTCACACTCCCATATTATCTATCCATTTCCTTTTCCTTCCAATTCTATCTATTAGATATCATATTTATTTTATTAATTTCATGGAATTTGAGCATCGTTCTTTAATAAAAAACCTGACAAATAACATTAAATCTTTCTAACATCTTCGTAGTTTGCTTTTTCTAAGCCAAGTTACTCCACCACTTTTTAACTATGTCACTTTTCCTTCTTATTCAAACTGCAAACTACTCTTTCTATAATTGCAAACTATAATGTTTAATGAAAATAACTACTAGATTTTTAGCACCATATTACTTCTTCCAATGTCAATTACTAAAGCATTAGTGTTAAAGGAATACCCATTCATTAACCAACTGAAATTTCTTCACATTTTATTACATATGATTTTCATACCTCTACCTACCATGATTAGTACTAGATTAATCTGCCCAACTGATCTCCCTTCCTTCTTAATCATGTTTTTATCAATAAAGTAATATATATCTCCTCTGTCAATTAATACATGAATTATTTTTATTCTCGCTACTTTCGTATGATAGAATTGAACAGTTGTGATATATGTTATAACTTTCATTATAATAGTTGTTGATTCTCTCTATAGATGGCAACAGGTTAGGTCAGGTTAGGTCACACCTAAGAAACATTTAAACTCTACCTAAAATTTGAATAGGCTTAGCTCATAGTACTTAAGTTTGAACCTAAGTCAGACTAGATTTTAAGTAACCTAAAGTCCACTCGAACCTTGAACTCGTCCAGTTCCACTTGACCTGACTCGACCCGACCTAGATATTCGACACCTCACTCTCAACCTCTGCCTCATAGCCCCATGCCTTTAATTTATGCACCTTTTTGACCAAAGATTTGACCAAAAATACTAATAAAGACAAATTAATGATGTTTGATACAAGTTTAGTAATCAGGTAGACCATAAATATAGAGAAAGTAACAAACTTTTTCACTTACAAAACCAGTTTTATGACAAAGTTTCAATGGTCATAATAGCGAAGGGAGATGAGAGATAGTTATAATGGTAGAGGGGAATGGACTAGGGAGGAGGAGCATGATAGAGAGATTGAGTGAGAGAAATAGAGGATATAGAAGAGAGGGAACGTATTCACCTGTACCGGAAAAACGTTGTGCCCCTGTTCTCTTAACATCCAACCCATTTATTAACTGGGAGAAAGAGAAAATAAATGGGTTAGATGTAAAGGGGAACAGATGCACAACAATTTTCGGTACAGGTAAATACGTTCTAGAAAAGAGGAATGGGTGTTGTAGAGGAGAAAGTGATGACTGAAGAAGACGAGGGCTAAGAAAGATTATAATTTGCATATATAAACTTAGGCTTCGGAATATGAAGCCTAATTTTACAGTCGATTTGAAGTCTAAAAATTAAAAAAAAAAAGTCTAACCTAAATCTTAATCAACTCAGACTAAATTTATTCACTTAGGACTAAGCCAGATCTAGTCTGGGCCAATTTATCATTCCTGATCCTCCCTCTTTTATTCCTTCCACAAACTCTTCACCTTCTTCCCTCTTATATACCATATACATATGTAATTAATTCTTTTTACATTTATGCACTTAGGCTTCAGAATATGAAACCTAATTTTAGAGTCGATTTGAAGTCTAAAAATTAAAAAAAAAACAGTCTAACCTAAATCTTAATCAACTCAGACTAAATTTATTCACTTAGGACTAAGCCAGATCTAGTTTGGGCCAATTTATCATTCCTGATCCTCCCCTCTTTTAATCCTGCCACAAACTCTTCACCTTCTTCCCTCTTATATACCATATACATATGTAATTAATTCTTTTTGCATTTCTGTCCCAAAGTAAAACTTTCTTCATACCAAAAATACAAATCCTTTAGCTCTTCGTTTGTCAAACTCTAGGTTACTTATTGATTTGGTTCCTTTCGTCTCTCCTTTTGATTTAAATTGATAAGATGAGTTAGGTAGAAGCCCTGTTGGACCGTTTATGTTTGCGATGATAATTGCATACCCTACTGTTGACTCCTCAAATTTGTTCTATACACTGCAAAATAGTGTTAGAAATCTAACTCATGTTTCTTAGTTATCTCAATCATTTGCTACAAATCCCTTAGATTGAAAAGCTTCAATGGATATCCAATTTTTAGTTTCATCTTCAAAAAGGGATCCACTATATAGGTCTTTGACATTACCAATTTATGAGACGATAAATTTCACATAATAATCTTTCACATTTCTTATATGTTTCAATTCTTTTAGTTCTCCCACTAGATCACCGAACACAACCTTGCTAAACCATTGCTCTAATACTATTAGATATTCTCCTAATTTAGGTGACTCCACTGTTAGTCTATTCTTTATATATAATTGGTACAATGATAAAGTTTTCTTAAATAGATGTGTTTGCAACGATAGATGCCACTTAAGAGTTCTATTCGATATGAAGAACTGCTTACACTTAAAAGTCCTAATTTTGAAGGCCTTCTCCATCAAAAGATGAAATTTCTACTCTTACTAAACCTAATGGGCATAGTATAGCTTCTATTTACTGAAAAATCTTTTGCAATCATCCTTGAACTATTCTATCTTCCTCCACATTTCTTCGATTATTGTTGGAAATTTTAAAGAAAAGAACATATATAAGATAAGACAAAGAATAAGTAACACTGAAGTCATTTTATTAATAAACTCGATTGCCTTATATAGGCAAAATACAAAAACTTAAATAGATATTTCAACCAATAAATTTGGCTTATAAGATAAGATTAAAAACAAAATAAAGATATATTCATAAAGAATTTTAACAACTTTACAATTTTGAATTAATTCCCAACATCCTCCCTTAATTCAAATTTTTAAAAAAAAAAATCATGGGTATGGAGCACATCCCTCCACAATTCTTTTCTTTGGAGAACTTCTCTCCAATCTTTTCAATATGAGCACTTCTCTTATCACGTATCTCTATATAGTACTTCTCTCTATAATGCATCTTGGTACACTTCTCACCAATTAGAAGAGGTTGTCTTCTTTAATCACTTGCACTGTAATTGCTTGTTCTTCATTGTTAAACTTACAATCTTTTTTCAAATTTCCAAATCATTTATACTTAAAGCCTCGAGACTTCCCTTTTATGCCAATAATTTTTCTCTTCATGACCAAACTTCTCACAATGAACCCATATAGAAATGTTTCCTTTCTTTTTTGACAACAGAACCTTTGCTAGATAGGCTCCCTCCATCATGTTTTCACTTTCTTGCTTTCTCACTTAATCACTCATAGGCCCCTCAAGATCTTTGAGGGCTTTGATACTATGTTGGAAATTTTAAAGAAGAGAACATGTATAAGATAAGATAAAGAATATGTAACAATGAAGTCATTTTATTAATAAACTTGGTTGCCTTATATAGGCAAAATACAAAAACTTAAATAGATATGTCAACCAATAAATTTGGCTTATAAGATAAGATTAAAAACAAACTAAAGATATATTCAAAAAAGAATTTTAACAAGTTTACAATTTTGAATTAATTCCCAACATCCTCCCTTAATTCAAATTTTTTATTAAAAAAATGTCACAAGCGTGGAGCACATCCCTCCACAATTCTTTTCTTTAGAGCACTTCTCTCCGATCTTTTCAATTAAGCACTTCTCTCATCACGTATGTCCATAGAGTACTTCTCTCTGTGTCTTGGTACACTTCTCACCAACTAGAAGAGGTTGTCTTCTTCAATCACTTGCACTGTAATTGCTTGTTCTTCATTGTTAAACTTGTAATCCTTTTTCAAATGTCCAAATCATTTACACTTAAAGCATCAAGACTTCCCTTTATGCTAACAATCTTTCTCTTCATGACCAAACTTCTCACAATGAACCCATAGAGAAATGTTTCCTTTCTTCTTTGACAACGGAACCTTTGCTAAATAGGCTCCCTCCATCATCTTTTCACTTTCTTGTTTTCTCACTTAATCACTCGCAGGTCCCTCAAGATCTTTGAGGGCTTTGATACCATATTGGAAATTTTAAAGAAAAGAACATGTATACGATAAGATAAAGAATATGTAACACTGAAGTCATTTAATTAATAAACTTGGTTGCCTTATATAGGCAAAATATAAAACTTAAATAGATATTTCAACTGATAAATTTGGCTTATAAGATAAGATTAAAAACAAACTAAAGATATATTCAAAAAGAATTTTAACAACTTTAAAATTTTGAATTAATTCCCAACATCCTCCCTTAATTCAAAATTTAAAAAAAAATGTCACGAGCATGATGCATATCCCTCCACAATTCTTTTCTTTAGAGCACTTCTCTCCAATCTTTTCAATTAAGCACTACTCTCCAATCTTTTCAATTAAGCACTTCTCTCATCACGTATCTCCATAAAGTACTTCTCTCTATTTTCAATTAAGCACTTCTCTCCAATCTTTTCAATTAAGCACTTCTCTCATCACGTATCTCCATAAAGTACTTCTCTCTATAATGCGTCTCGGTACACTTCTCACCAACTAGAAGAGGTTGTCTTTTGCAATCACTTGCACTGTAATTGCTTGTTCTTCATTATTAAACTTGCAATCCTTTTTCAAATATCCAAATCATTTACTCTTAAAGCATCAAGACTTCCCTTTATGCCAACAATCTTTCTTTTCATGACCAAACTTCTCACAATGAACCCATAGAAAAATGTTTCCTTTCTTCTTTGACAACGAAACCTTTGCTAAATGGGCTCCCTCCATCATCTTTTCACTTTCTTGTTTTCTTACTTAATCACTCACAGGTCCCTCAAGATCTTTGAGGGCTTTGATACCATATTGGAAATTTTAAAGAAAAAAACACGTATAAGATAAGATAACAAATACGTAACACTGAAGTCATTTTATTAATAAAATTGGTTGCCTTATATAGGTAAAATACAAAAACTTAAATAGATATTTCAACCGATAAATTTGGCTTATAAGACAAGATTAAAAACAAACTAAAGATATATTCATAAAGAATGTTAACAACTTTACAATTTTGAATTAATTCCCAACATTCTCCCTTAATTCAAAATTTTAAAAAAATCACGGACATAGAGCACATCCCTCCACAATTCTTTTCTTTGGAGCACTTCTCTCCATTCTTTTTAATATGAGCACTTCTCTCATCACGTATCTCCATAGAGTACTTCTCTTTATAATGCATCTTGATACACTTCTCACCAACTAGAAGAGGTTTTCATCTTCAATCACTTGCACTGTAATTACTTGTTCTTCATTGTTAAACTTCAATCCTTTTTCAAATGTCCAAATCATTTATACTTAAAGTATTGAGACTTCCCTTTATGCCAGCAATCTTTCTCTTTATTACCAAACTTCTCACGAACCTATAGAGAAATGTTTCCTTTCTTCTTTGACAACAAAACCTTTGCTAGATAGGCTCCCTCTATCATCTTTTCACTTTCTTGTTTTCTCACTTACTCACTCATATATAGGTCCCTCAAGATCTTTGAGGGCTTTGATACCACATTGGAAATTTTAAAGAAAAGAACATGTATAAGATAAGATAAGGAATACGTAACACTGAAGTCATTTTATTAATAAACTTGGTTGCATTATATAGGCAAAATACAAAAACTTAAATAGATATTTCAATTAATAAATTTGGCTTATAAGACAATATTAAAAACAAACTAAAGACCTATTCAAAAGGAATTTTAAACAACAACTCCCAGTAGAAATCCTACTAAGACTCTGGTTTGAAAAAGTTCAGTAGTATGCTGCCTTACTCCTAACTATTAGAGAGTTTGTTTCCAAATGACCCACTCAAAAGAAATTTTAACAACTTTACAATTTTGAATTAATTCCAATAATTATTAGTTCTACTCTAATGTAACTACAAAATTATCTATTTCAATTCTCTAATATTTTTTTTATATATTGCTTCTGTTTATTGCATTTGGTTCTTCATATTTTTTTCTAACTATTGAAGATCTTGTAATCTCATTCCTTGTCATATTGTCACCTTTCAGTTGCTTCCACTAATGCAATAATTATTAGTTCTACTCTAATGTAACTACAAAATTATCTATTTCAATTCTCTAATGTTTTTTTATATATTGCTTCTGTTTATTGCATTTGGTTCTTCATATTTTTTTCTAACTATTGAAGGTCCTGTAATGTCATTCCTTGTTATATTGTCACCTTTCAGTTGCTTCCACTAATGAGAATTAGCAGCTCTAATACTAACTTAATACACTTCAATTGAAGAATTATACATTTAGGGTTTGTATTTAAGAAACTTCTGTGAATACTAAATAAGTTAGAGAGAAAATAACAAGAAATTGATTATTGATCAAATGTCATTTACAAATCCCTTCTAACTTTATATTTGATCTTATGATATTTATGATATTATTTGAGTCATAGATGAATAGCCCTCGTCCTTTTTGACATTGTATGAACCTTCCTTTACTTCCATTTACATTTCACAACTTAAGTCATCCCAGTTTTTGTATTATTTGAACATCATGTTGTTTAATGCAAATAAAAGGTTTGAAGATTAAAATATTTCTCTTATTCTATTATGCCAACTCATTCATTAAAAGTTATCAGTGATCTATTCATTTCAAGCACAGTCAATAAAACAATATAATGATATAAGTTTTATTCTTTGCCTACTTCTACATATTTTTAAGTATTTTCAAGTATGAGCTTTGAAAAGGAATAACCGTATTTTTATTTTTCAATTTTTATTTCAATTTTTAATTAATAATTTTTTAATAATAATATAATAACATAAATTTATTAATATCTTTAATAGAAATTTTATAGTTGAACAAATCTTAACTAGATATTTAATTGAAGGTATGTGTCCATATAAAATATCAAGTAGAATTTGAATAAAATAATTAATAAAATTGAAAGATTAAATTAAAATATTTAAAAAATTGAATAAGGTTAATTTGAAGAATTGAACACATGTTTGATCTCTTTTATAATAGTGTCACTTAAAGAGTGCCAATATTTGACAGCAAAGTTGACAGTTTCCTTTTTGATTTGGTTTTCTTCCATTCGGATATCAAACGTTCAAACCCTTAAAACTCAATTAAGAGCAACTTCAATACTGCAGGTTTACTGAGGTTGAGTCTGGCCAACACTTAGCTGATTATTCAAGATTGGATAAACTGTTCCTGTGGGTTATACTTGTTTCAATTAAAACATGCAAGGCGTTAGAAATAACCTGCAGTGGCCATAGGCTGCTTAGTCCATAAACAATCAACCATTACTAATATAGGTTCAGAGATAAAGTTATAATTACTTGGACCCTTTCAGGAATTGACAAAATCAGTGAGCAGTAGTAGAGTTTCATGTCAAGCACTTCCTATATATTACAGCGTCATCCGGGTTTGGTACTTGGCATTGATAGTCAAGGGAAGGGATTAGCTGCAACATTACCAAATGGGCATTGCACATAAAAGAAACTGTCAAAGCTAGTGCCGACAATTTAACCTGACCATCCTTGTAAAAGGAGTGAGCTTTCTAGCGCTGTAACTGAGGTGTTCCTCACTATGCAGATGAATTATAAATTTATATTACGTGGCTCTAACCTCTAAATCTGGTGGACATTTAGAACTAGTTTGGTACAGATATTGAGAGGATACTAGAACTTCAATAAGAAGTTCTTAGACCACTGGTAATGGATCTGTAAAAGTTTTTGAAAACTGAGGTTTTTGGCAAATCCATGAATTTCTGAGAAAATGTCCGTACCAAACCACCCCTTGACTATCGTTGTGTCTTGCATTCTTTACCATGATACCATCTATGGGACAAGATCCTCTGTCCAGTTTTATGGTGTCTTATTCTGTCCCATGAATCTCAGCCATTCATTTATGCGGATCCTACGTTTATTTATGCGGGACCCACACAGAGCCCACATAAATGAATGACTGAGATTCATGGGATAGAATAAGACACCATAAAACTAGACAGAGGATCTGGACTCTCCATCTACAAAGGGTAAAAAATCTATTTGCTTTATGTTGAGGACTCCAGGAATTCTAAACACATCAGCTACTAGCCTGACTTTGGCTACAAGATTAAATGGGTTCTGAGGGCAATTTCAATACTAATACTCATTATTAATTCTACTGCTATTGCCATTAGAGACTCAATTTAGAAGGCTTAGTTTGGCCAGCACCGAGAGGCTATTAAGTTGATCATTCAGGATTGTGTAAACTGTTTCTTTTGCAGAGCATTTATTTCAAGCTACTCATACAATAAACTTAGATTGGCATTGACAATGTGCCTTCTTTATTGCATTATCATTGGCACGTAGCTGATATTATCAGAAAATCAAACTGAGAGAGAATCAAAGTGTATTTTATTTCATCCGAATGAAGAGTATTTATACTGTACCTAAGAAGCACGGACACGACAAAATGGAGCCGTGTCCGCATGTCGGACACGTGTCCGTGTCAGACACACACGTGTCCGTGTCGGACACGTGTCTGACACGAACACCCACGAAGAGTGCATATATATGCTCCATGTTTTTTTAGAGGGACTTATAAAATACAAAATATGTATGAACTATCAAGATATTGGAAGTCTTAAAACACATCAATCAATATATATCATATTATGAATTCTGAATTTTTTTAATTATAAATTTTATAATATATATATATGTATGTGCCGTGTCCGTGTCCGTGTCCGTGTCCGTGTCCACCAAATTTTAGAAGTTGGTGTGTCCCCGTGTCCGTGTCCGTGTCGTGTCACATGTCCGTGTCCGTATCTGTGCTTCTTAGATTAGGGTAAATTAGAGATTAGGTTAAAGATTGTTGTTGTTGTTCAGTTTA
>JAOSBL010000003.1:8240553-8289298 GCA_027568915.1 Erythroxylum roraimae | reverse complement strand
CTGATTAAAGAGATGTTTACATGTAGCTGTATATATTCACCAGATGATAATCCTCATGAACTTGCGGCAGTACAGTCCCAATGTTTATCTCATCCCTAATGATCACGAGAAAAGGAATCACATGCACCTGGAGTTATACGGCGACCTTTACAGATGTACATATACTTGCAGAAAACTATGCTTTGCATTCAACTCAGATTTTTGGAACCTGAGTGTTGGAATGTCAATGGCTGGAGATCTGCTCATGATTTGATTTCTGCTTCTTGTTATATATGTTGTACAACAAAATATATTGGTTCAAGTGCATGATTAATCAACCATTTCTTCCTACTGAGTTGCCTTCTTTAAATTGCTCGAGTCTATTCTTCTCATCTTTTTGAGATTCTGCTAAGGATAGGAATTCTCATGGCTGGTTTACAGCGTAGGTATTAGTAAACTTGAAGTGCCAGTTTTTCTATTGCCCTATCAACATAACCAGTTATTGTGATTCCAGGAAAGCACTCGCGTGAAAATACAGCCTAGATTAGGACATTAATTTTGGAAATAACCTAAAAAAGGTATTATCCTGGTGATTCTAGTTATCGAGTTTATTGCTTTGAAGATATGATATGATTGGCATTTACCTTACAAAGGTTAGAGTAAAGGCTTATAATCCTCTAAACCGCAAGCAAAGAGAGTTTTGGACAGGTTTTCTTGGGTCAATCTTGGTTTTCAATACTACTACGCGGCTTCTCCTGCCTACACGCCGGCGAGAGATGACAAATGGAGCCTAGTGGAAAATAGATAACAAGGACGAAGAATTTCAAGATTCTAGAAGCAAATGAGAGAACTTTATTCATGAACCAGTGGATAATCAAGCCTTGCTTGCCTGACTAGTCATCAACTGCCATGGAAGCCCAAGAAAAGTGCAAAACGTAGCCCCAGCTTGTAGGTGGTGATGTGATGTACATTGGTTAGCTTTCCAAATGGCCACAGTGTCAGTAGTGTTGTATGACAAGAACCACAACAAAAATCACTGGTCTTTTCAAGCTCCAGCGAGACAGTACCGCATTAACTGGGTTCGCTACGCATTTCCCAATGAGAAAATTCCATTGCATTGTACAGCATCTTCTTGCCAGTAAGAAGAAATAGTATGAAAAGCTAACTCATGGTATAACAAAAAGATAACCCCTTAAAGCTATAAGAATAAGCAGGTAAAGAACAAGCACCAGAGGCATCATAGGAGAGCATTAAAGAAGGCTTTGCATTCTATACTTTAAATTAAACTATTAAAAAGCAAACCCTCCACTCAAGAGAAGTTGCATGGAGTTCATCCTCACAATCCCATCATCCTCACCCGTTTGCCTATTTAAACAATTCTTCACTAGTGGGCATTTCCTTTTAGAGTGATTAAGTTGATATTTTTTCTTAGAAAACCATTTTTCTACTCCACACTTAAAAGGTATACCTTTAAGCAACATCACATTATTAACTAAAATTTTAATGAGGATCAAGATTACTTGGCTTCATTGATGCTACACAATCTGTTGTAAGCTTTTAGTGATTATAGAAAAACTTTCCTCTTGTTGATCGCAGAACTTGGTGAATCAACCTCTGGTGCTAAAACCCAAAAAGGGTTTCTTGTGTTTCCAAGAAGATGAGAGCAGCTGGCAATGTTGTGGCCTCAACTCTTTTCTTTTTCAGGATGGTCATAATACCATCAATCATTAGCTTAATTGGAAGTGCATGCGGTCGATTATCCTTTATCCCACTCGCTAATGCCTTGTTTCTTCTTTTTTAGCTTGTGGTTTGCTCATAGTCCAAATTAAATATGATATCATTCGATTAATATCTTCCATTTGGAGAGAAGTCATTACCACAAAAGCAATGAATGGTATGCCAAAAACTGTAATCAAAATTTACATTTGATTTAAAGAGTGTTTTCAGGCTTTAACAAGGCGTGGGAACCATGGTCCAGAATAAACTTAATAGGACAGAACTTATCCAATGTTCCACTCGATCTGCCAAGAATGTTTCGTCCCTCGAAAAATGGAATTCTGACACTGAAGCTTTTTAGTATTCGAATACTTATTCCAAAGGGGAACTCTTAGGCAGTTAGGCTGCACCTGTCCTTGTATCATGTGTTTTATATCATTGGACTATAAAATAAAATAGGAACTAATAAGCAGAACCTTACTTTCCATCTTTCTGAAGTACGTACAAGGGAATGATTATAGTTAAAGGAATTATTGAGAATCTAAGGTCTCCATCTTTCCACTATCAACAAATAAGAGTAATGTACATGCAACAATCACAAATAAATAAGATAAAGAAAGTTGGGATGATCTTAAAAAAAAAGATAAGATAAAGAAAGCTGGGAAGATTGGTGATCAACACTTTGCTTTACTAGCTTGAACACATGCCATTTGTGCATAATTTGATGCAATGAAAAGAAGTCAAAAGGAAGGATGAGAAAAAGTAGAGTTAATATCTTAATCTTGTAATTAAGTTTGGTTAAGATCTTAGCAGGTAAGAACCAACGGTTTCATGTAAGGTTCAGGTGCATGCATACAGCAAGATTTCGGTCCTGCTATATAGGAAATTTAAGTTCCAGAATTCACTGGTAAATGAGTTTATCAAATTGCAGATTAAAGTATATGACAAGGAATCTTGAAATTCTTCAACATGAAGGTTTAGTAAATCGATGTTTTTTACTCACTTTCTGGGTGTTAATTTTCTGCTTCTCTATGTTACTTTGGCGGCTCATTGTCCAATTAAGGGAACACAAATGGCCAAAACTTAACATAAAGGAGAAAGAAACACTTAGAAAGCTTCTACTTTCTACCATTTCTTGTCTCCCTGGTTCTTGATCGCAGTTTATAATTTTTGCCCGAATTCATACTTAGCAATACTCAAAGTATCAAAAGGTATATACATGGGTGGCATATGGAGTGTTGTAGGGTAAAAGGAGAGGCAGGTGACCAAGAGGGTCAAAAATAGAAACCAATATCGATCAAGTGCAGTCAAGTTATCCTATTTTAGTCTTAAGTTGGTACTGTAAGTTGGATGTGGACAAAATACGTCGTCCTAGTTGTTGTTGGACTTGGGATCCAACTGGGGAGTTCCGGGATAACCTGAGAGGGTTGAAAAATGACCATTTTCCTGTTAACATTGCCAGATAAAGAGAACAGTCCAAAGAGATACCCTTTTCCTCACAATGTGCTGTCTACTAATAAACATGATTCTATCTGCAATTTGATAAAGTGACAATATCCCATTCCCATTTGGTCTTATACTCTTATTCCCCTGTGTTTTTAACCTACGGTGAGTGATAGCAAAGGTTGCTAAACCGAAAGGACCACCGGTTTGCCCGGGTTAAAGGGTGAAGAAAGCTACGGTGAACATTAGCTAACCAGTGTCAAGATTCGTTCTTTGCTTTGTTTTTGTTCAAACACAAACCAAAACAATAAACAATTGAACCAAAAACATTTCTTTTTCTGCCCTTTTCTTTTAAAGATCCTCACAAGCTACTTCTGTTCACAGTTCAGAGTAAGACCCTCTGCGCTTCTCTTCGCTTTCTCTAACTTGCCAACAGATACTGTGTCCTTGTCGTGTCTCTTGAGCTTGATTCGGTGCTTACCATGATGGAAAATGGTTTCTCTTCTCCTAGAAGCGAGGCGTTTCCCGCCGGTCTCCGTGTTCTTGTTGTCGATGATGACCCCACGTGGTTGAAAATCCTTGAAAAGATGCTCAAGAAATGCTCTTATGAAGGTTCAGTTTCTTCCACTACTATTCTATGTTTCTTGCAGCTCATTACTACTCGGTTAAAGTTGCTTCCTTTCGCTATAATACTTGGTTTATAATTTATTTTTTCCTTGGTTTCTCCAGTCTGCCTTATATTAGATTCACTTTTAGTTTGTAAATTTTGGATTTTTAAGTATTGGTTCTTAAGATGGCTTTACTGCCTAGTAAATATATGTATATGGTTTCTACTTTATATTGTTTGCTTCCGATTTGATTACCTTAACGCCGTCGGAACAAGTGCATATAAAGTTTAAAACTTTGTTCCGTAAGTACATGGGGGAAACGGAACTGTAGGAAATGATGCTCAGTTATATGGTGCCATATACCGTTCTTGTTGCTGACAGGTCTGAAATAATTTTTGGGAATTTTCTTCTAAGTTAGTCAACAGAATACTATTTATTTTTCAGGAACTGTAAATGGGTTTAATTCGGTATGGAATTCTAACTTTGAAGGTCCTCGTGTGGAGTTAAGAAAGCTTAATTTGCATTTCTCTGTTACCGTGACTCTTTAGCCTTTTGTAGGTTAGTTGTTTGTGTTATATAATTTACGTCTCGTAAGGGAGGCATGGGTTAATTATGGTAGAGACTTGGAACTGGGAATCGTTGTCTAGAGGCCTGTCATGATGTGAATTTATGGATTAGTGTCTCCATATTCAGTCACCCGCCATCCAAACTTCTCCCATAAGAGTTCCAGCTTACAAGGTTCAAGATGAGAAACTGATTTCTCCCTTGATTCACTCTTTGTAGGTATCTCCCTTGTTATTTGTGGCCAGCTTTTAACAGAAGATGCTACATGCAATTTGTACCTAGCTTTATAAAAGCCCATCCAAATTTCTCCACCAACCGGCTAAATTGACTTCTATACAGAACCAAGTTTCATATAGATTTATAATACTTTAGGCTTGAAAAGATGGTGCATTTAGATCATGGAATTCTAATTGTGATTCTAATTAGAATTGCAGTTCTATTGTCCATGTTTGCAGAAAATTATAAGGAATTTTAGAGGAATTCAGTTCTTTGAATTTGTATCCCTACCATAGGAATTGAAATTTCTGGAAAACTAACTATATTTATTCCTTTAACAAATAAGAAAAAAAGCATTGAACTTCTAATTCTAAACTACAAGCAGATGCCAGAGTTAGAGCTTGTCCTAACTCCTAACTCCAAGTCTAAATGATTCAAAGCCAACCAATCTTGTATAAATATGATTTTGCTAATTGGTTTATTCTACACACTTTGCAACTATATATTCAGGTTCACAATTTCATCTTTTTTGTCCTTGAGTTTCTGACATTACTCTTTGGGACATATGGGTTTTGTGCTTTCCAGTGACCACTTGTGGTCTAGCAAGAGATGCTCTGAACTTGCTTCGAGAGAGGAAAGATGGTTATGACATCGTAATCAGTGATGTGAACATGCCTGACATGGATGGTTTCAAACTTCTAGAGCATGTTGGACTGGAGATGGATCTTCCTGTCATTAGTTAGTTCTTTTCCCTTATTCCTTGATAACTATTTGAATACCTCCTCCATCTACCACCCTGGCTTAAAGAAAAGAATATCTTGTTTGTCTTTCTATCTTCCTCTTGGCGTAAACCTTGCTTCTAACCCCATTGATTTATGGCTCTATACAGTGATGTCAGTTGATGGAGAAACAAGTAGGGTAATGAAAGGCGTTCAGCATGGGGCATGTGACTATCTTCTCAAGCCCATACGAATGAAAGAACTACGGAATATATGGCAACATGTATTCAGAAAGAAGATACATGAAGTAAGAGATATTGAGAGTCTTGAAGGTATAGAAGCTATTCAAATGAGCAGAAATTTGTCCGATATGTCTGATGACGGGCAATTGCTATGTGGAGATGATGCGGTTTCATTGAGGAAAAGAAAAGATGTTGAAAAGAAGCATGATGATAAAGAGGTTGCAGAAAATTCTTCTGCTAAGAGAGCTAGAGTTGTTTGGTCAGTTGACCTCCATCAGAAATTTGTTAGAGCTGTAAATCAGATTGGATTTGATAGTAAGTATCACTTGGTCTCTTAACATATGTCTATCACTAATGTGGCTCCCAATGAAATAGCCCACATAATTATCATGCTTCTACAGAGTCGTGATATGTAATGTTTCTTTGGCAGAGGTTGGTCCAAAGAAAATTCTGGACTTGATGAATGTTCCACGGTTGACAAGAGAAAATGTTGCTAGCCACTTGCAGGTATCTGTTGAGAAGCATGAGTCAAGACAATATGGAATGCCCATGTTATCATATCGTATTAAGGTTTTTTTATTCTTAATGAGAAATGTGTTCGCACTGAACAGTTTTTCCCCTTTGCAGAAATATCGACTCTATTTAAGCAGATTGCAGAAGGAGAACGACATAAAATCCTCAGGTGGTGTGATAAAGCATTCGGAGTCACCTATAAGAGATGCTGCTGGAAGTATTGGCATTCAGAACTTGATAAACATGCAGCATAATGATGCTCCAAAGAACACATATGGATTTTTGGGCCATGCCAAAATTGTCCAGAATGTGGATCCTAGAGGCAGTGAATTTGACCGAAAGGGAATTGGCTCAATTCCTGCATCAGAAAGCAAACATAGTCCAACTATTGATGTCACTGAGCTATGTAAGCCCCGGAGTTCACAAAAGGAATTTGGTCATTCTCTAAAGCCTTGGGAACCAGGAGTAAATTTAGCAGCCTGTGATCGCACGTTCACGTCACGGTATTCATGGTGTGCAATTCCAGAGATTCAGCTGAAACAAGAACATAACCCATCTTGTCTAGATGATGGATTAAAAGAACTACCAATACCTGGTCAGCGGTTGCAAATGAAAGCTGATTTTATACAGCAAGCTCTACCAGTTGATTCTGGGATTTGTACAAAGGAAAGAGATGTAAGTGGCACTGAGACAACTAAGCCTTTATATGAACATAGGAGTAATGTCAGCCATGTGAGCAAATTAGGTTTTGCAGCTAATTCCAGCCCTCTTCAAGCCAAGACGTGCTTTGAAAGTAATCAAGCTATAGAGTCCATTTCCGCTAACCCACCAAGGGGTAAGAAATCTGATTTCAATCTAGGCTGCATGACGAAATTGGAACCCGTTCCAAAAGATATCAAGTGGGGGGTATCTCTCACAAGTTTGGGTAATGAGTACAAGAGAAATGTGAACCTAGTAAGTTCTTCAGACACTGGTATCAACTCCAGCCAATCGCAAACCTCTGCCTTCGTGCCAAATTACATGGACAATGAGCCAATTTGCTCACAAGCACCAAGTATGAAGAACCAGGGTTTCAACCTGAATTGTTTTGCAGACTTGGAATCTTCCCAAAGATGTGTAGATTGGGAAGCGCCCCTTTTTGGAGCCTCAAGTGATGACTTGCAAGTGTCCTGGATTCAAGATGATTGTTATGCCATGAATCTGGGACTCCAGAACATTGGCTTTTCTGAGTACCGTGATGCAGCTCTCATTGGGGAAGTTCCAATCCACTTGTATGATGCACTCAAGTTTGACTATGTTAATTCTTCAGACCCAACAGAATATTGCGTGATAGATCAAAGTTTATTTATAGCATGACTTTGCTTGTCTCCGTGCATATTCAGTAGAGAGGCATTGGCTGCTTCTTTTGGATGATCAATGATAGTTTCTTGACTCTATGGAATGAGAATCCATTCTGATCAATTTGGTCTGTGAATGTATAATCTTTTGCTTCTAGTTTCTATACCATGGGACTAATGCACTATTACTGTTGCATATTTATGTTTCTGTTACTGTTTTGTTTATCAGTAACAGATTGAGCATGTGATGCCCCTTACAGATTTGGCACTATGATTATAGCTGCAGGATCATCTTTTATCTCTTTTTTCCTCAACATTCAGTTGTCAAGCATCATAAAAGAATACCCAGGTTGACATCTTTTGGCCTTAACCTTTGAAATTCATAATCTTGATTGTTCAAATAATGATGAACTTACATTCAGCATACCTTTCTTTGCACACTAGGTCTAGAAGACAATAACTAGGATTTAGCATCAATATAATAATTTTGTAAGTACATCCATGAAGAGCCATGAAGGACCAGGGCTGCTTTCCAGGGCAGCTCTCACGAAAACTCTTCGACTCCCAGCTTCATCACAGGTTTTATTCTCCTCTATAATGTGTAATTACAAAATTTAATCTCCACAGCACAATCAGTATAAAATTGGTCCATTCTTGTAATAGTAATAACCCGTGTATGGAGGCTTTGCCTGAAATAACATGCTTTTATGAGTAGCTCAACGTTCAATATTTGGAGAAGCATTCTCATGTGCTTTCTTCTTTGAGATCAAAGTGATAGAACGAGCCATACTCTGGCTAGATTTTGTATGAAGACCTGATTTTTCGTCATTGGCGGCAGGTCTCCGAAGAAGACGAAAGCCTTTTTCTTGGACCACATCGGAAGCTGGCTTCCTTCCAAATTTTGGTGATCGAGGTCTAGGTAATGGTAGCTGCAAGAATGTCAAAATGTAATCAACATTTTCATTCAACAAGCAGCCTATGGAAGCCTGGAATAGTACTACAAAAGATATCGGCTTCTTACTAGGCGAGTTCCATGTTTAGGGAACTCAATTCTTGTGAATTTCAATACTTATCAGAACCCTCTCTTAAATTACTGAAGGACTCTACAGAATTGTCATGCATAATGCCAGTGCCATACCTTTTTATTTTGGGTACTTGGGGATTGTAACCCGGATTGCAAATTGTCACTTGGTTTTGATCTGAAATCCGTTCTGGGTTTCCTTTTCTCAACATCATTCTCTGCTTTCTCCTGCGCAGTGACAATAAAAAAGATCTTATTCCACATAGATTCATCAAACAAGTAACAAAAACACGATTTTTGCTGTTAGTGACATAATGTTCTCAAGTGTTAACAGTATGTAGATTTCAAGCAAACTCTTTGCTCCTATCTGATTACTTCTGATACTATCAAGAGAAGATATGGGACCTCTACGATTTTCAGCATTCAAAGGCATCGCCTCATCATATCATTACGATTATTGTATAAGAATCAAACTTCAATCTTACTTGGGGGTGCATTTGCTCTGCTTCCCTCGCATTGTTTTTCTCTTCCAGCTTTTTAAAGAACTAGCATACGAAAACAACGCATTAAGATCATCCCGTGTTTATACAGAAGGAACGATTTAAAGAATTACAGAGCCCATCTTGCCTCTTTACGTCTAGCTGCTCTTTCTTCACATCTCAAGTTGAAAGGGGAAGGGGTAAGTGGAGTTCGTGTTTTGCTTCCACTTGCACTAGGTGATTTGATGCGGCTGCAATATAAGTAGTTTTAAGGGGGGAAAAAAATCTGAAATATGGATTTTAAGCTTCTCCAACCAAAACTACTTTGTACTTTATATCTATGTGTGTATGTGTGTAAATGATTACATAATCATGTTTTCAAATTCTCAGTACAATGTATAACATAAATTTTAACCAACAAGGAAATCATAACCAAGTTCTTACTCTCCACCAAGGGCCCGCAAGATGGTGCCTGCTAGAGTAGCTGCCGAAACTGATTTATTGAGTAGTGACTTCTTTCTGCAAGATGATTCATATATTTCAGGTGATGCATAATCTGAGATAGCCTTAACCACCTATAATTGTAGCAAAAAAAGTACCTTCTGTCTTCTGGTGGCCGAAGTGCTGAAGGAATAATCTTTGATACCTCAGAAACAGATGTCTGTTATTGTGCAAGTTAGTACATAAATTGGCAATTTTCAAGTGATAGTAACTGATCCAGGAGAGTTTTTGTGTTCTGCGGGCGTGTGTGTATGTGACAGACAGATTTAATGCAGTTACCTTAGTTGAATTTTGTTGAGTACTTCTACTTTCTCTTGACATTCTGAGAGAACTTTTTCTGTTTTGTCCTGAACTTGAACCAAAATTGATGGACATATGAACAGATGTTGGAGTCGCTCCCTTTTTGTGAAACAAGTCTCCAGCGGACTTCTTACTGTTTTGAGACACAATTTCTCCAGCTCTTGACTGCAGAGAACTGACGTGGCTGGTGGATGGCTTCGGCAACTTGGATGCTTTACTATGGTTGGATGACTTCCCTGAAGAATTCATTGGTCTCTTATTTGTTGGCACCGCTGCCAGATTCTCCTTCTCAGCAGTTTTCTGAATAGAAGGGTAATAAAAAAGATTGTTAACAAAATATTTGAGCAAAATATGCTTACATCAAGATCTTACCTTTTCAGGCAATTTGTATTCTGATGTCGGCGTGATCTTGTCACTGTTTTGAGCTATCTCAAGCTGGTTTATTTTCTTTACTTCAGTAGGACTTGCTACCACACCATTTTGTTCTACACACTTTTCACTTCTTTCGATCTGCTCATTTTCTGCATTGATCCTTTGACTATTTGGACAATTTGCTTCAATGAGACTCGTATCTTGCTGTTCATTACAATTGGTTGCTTTAGCAGATTCATTATCTGAAGCAGAATCGTTGTGGCCTGTGCTTGTTGGCTCTGCTTCAGATACATTATTAGCCACAACCTTTGGTTGCTCTAGCAAGGTTGAAGCTTTCATGGCAGCCCTCCTTTTGTAATGGGCTTCAAAATAAGCTTTCATCTGAGCAACAGATCCTGGCTTGGAAAACTGCTCAACTTCTTCTAAATAGCGGTTGTGAGAGAAAGTCGACCATTTCTCCCAAGCCAAAGATTCTGACATAAATCTCCCAAATGAGATTGATTCAGTTAAAGCTCGAAGTGGATCACCCTGTGATTTAAAGTTATTGGCTCAGAGACTTCATTAATTTTGAATAATATCAGAATCTAAACAAGAAACTAATGACAATTCGTTCCATACTTGGATACGAGTTGATCGTCCATATAAGAACTAAAAATAAACACGACTGAAATATGAAATTGAAAGCTTGTATGTAATCGTGCTTTTAGACATAAAAATTACCAATTAAAACCTGATCAAATTGATCCTCACTGTAGTGTTGGAACAATTAACTAGCAAGATAAGCTCAGCACTTCTTTTAACAAATTATGAAGCAAGAGATGGAATTTTCCAAAATGAAGATCATTTTCCAAGAAACTATGTTAAAGGGAAACATTAGAACCTGCAAATCACAAGAAGACCCAAAGAATCATCTATTTATATTAACGATTCTTGGGAGAAACTGAAACTAAATGGAGGTCACCGCGCTACAAGAGCAGTGGGCATAATCAAGAACTCAAAAGTTATGAATTTGTTTTTAGAGATTGTCCAAGTAGCTTAAAAAGCCATAAAGGTGAAACCACCGAAGTTGGAAGAGAGCATCAAATACCTATCAATTGAAGATCGAAAGATCAGAACAGGAGGCAAGAAAGTGTTATGCACTGACCTCTTTGGCTTCACGAGACGCGCTTGACGGATGAGAGAAAGATCTCCGAAGACAAGCTGGTTCGCCCATTTTTGAGTGCTTTATACAGGGAAAAAAACAGCGAATGTCCAAAAGATCGTCTCTTTAGAACCCTTTTCTCTTCAGTTGATGTTCTTTGGTTGAAAATAGAAGTAGCAGCAATATCTTACTTTAGTATATGTTCATCACAACATCTGGGATACTCTTATGAAAGATTCAGTGACCCTTTTCACTCTCAAGCTTGAATCTCTGGCTCCTACCTCAATAGGACCATTCCATGTCCAGGCAAGAGACACAGAGAATCTGAACTGAGATATTTGCAGAAAAATGGAGGAACTTTTATGTGCAGACGTTTTTCTTTGCCTTTGAAAAGCAGCCTTTGTTGCTCTTCTTCACTTGTGTATTGCTTTTGTACTCCAGGAACGTTTCTCTTCTTGCAAGATCCAGTCTTTTTCATGAGCAGTTCTCTCCACGTTGTGGGTAGGGCCGCTTAAGGAAGGCTCAAAGGCTCTAACGTCTAGTTCCTTTTCTTTCCCTTCTTTGATTTGCTTTGATTTTGATAATGAATATACATGTCAAGCACGCGAGAGATAATCTCTTGCAACTTTTATTACATTAGCTTAATCAGTTTGGTCCCACAAATTTGAATTTCGACCAATGAGATAGTGAATAGGACAGGCAAACATAGTCTTGTAATAGCGATTTTGTAACGGCTACTGTCCCCAATAATTGATGACACTTGCATCCGTCAACGCTGGCCTTATACACAAAGTTTTCGGTAATGGCCGAAAAATGGTACAATATTTACCGGTATCAAATCAGTCTTTGGTAGTGGCTGATACCGGCTAGTATCGGCCACTTGCATGAGTCAAAGCTGGCCTTATGCACACAGTTTTTGATAATGTCCGAAAAATGGTACAATATTTATTAGTATGGTATCAATTTTTGGTATTGAATGGAATCGGCTAGTACCGGTCATACCAAATAGTACTAATTTTTCGAGTACTATTTGTGTATAATTGTGATGTAATTATGTAAATGATTGTATTGGTTGTATTGTATCCCCAATAATCAAAAATCAACTTGATTTTTTGAGTACTATTTGGTATGACCAGTACTAGCCGATTCCAATCAATACCAAAAATTGATACCATACTAATAAATATTGTACCATTTTTCGGACATTATCAAAAACTGTGCGCATAAGGCTAGCTTTGACTCATGCAAGTAGTATCAGCCACTACCAAAGACTGATTTGATACCGGTAAATATTGTACCATTTTTCGGCTATTTGTATCAATTTTTGGTATTATGATGTAATTATGATGTAATTATCAGCCCCCCAAATAGTAGTCTTATGTCATTGTGTGTATAATTGTGATGTAATTTGTGTGCAATTATGAATAAAAAGTACACTGTGTTGTGTGTGCTAAGTAATCCTAATTACAAATTATACAATACGTACACAAATTATTGGTCAAATAATAATCAGGAATATATTGAGATTGTTTGTGAAATACTAGAATTGTGTATTGTGTGTTTAATTATGTATTGTGATTTTCTTTTTTTTTTGGTAATCTTAAATGTAAATATAAAACGTTATGGTGTAACTTAATTTAGATTTTTATTTCAGTAAAATTAATTTAGCTCTTTTTTTACTTTAGTATAATAATTTTTGTCATTCTTTTACTTATTGATTTTGTTTGAATATTTAGTGTATTTGGTTTATGTTATGAGAGTTTATAAAGAGATTTGATTTAAACTTAAATTTTGATAGACTTTTAGAATTCTTTAAGATATTTTTAATATTGTATTTCTTTTGCACTTTTTAAAAATCGAAAGTTCTTCAAGTTGAGGTCTCTCATAAAATAGAAGAATTTGACATTAAAAGTTAGTTATCATATGATACTTTATTTCACTAAAATTAAGATAATTAGTGATAATTTTGCATCGATACTTATTATTTGTCAACGAGTACTAACATATATACATTAAAAGAGAGTTATATGTTGGTTATTTGTATCCACAACTCTTGGTTGTATGTTGTATTCTATAATGATGTCATGGATAACTGTGTGATACACGTTTGGGATGTAATAATTTGATTATTTACTTAATGACTTATGTTTATTTACTGCTTTACGATTAAGAGGTCCTTATTATACTTATTTAATTACATTTATTTTTATAGATAAATGGAGTAAAGTTTAAGTACTCATGATAATTTAGTTGCTTTAGGTTTAGAAAGATTTGATGATCTAACTTGGTCTCATATTATATTAGTTCCTGGAATGAAGAATTATACCATTTGTTTGTATTGCAACAAACATTTAAAAGGTGGGGAATCACCAAATTAAAGAAGCATTTAGCTAATATCAAAGGTGATGTGGAGCCTTGTAAGAAAGTGAGTCATAATAAGAAATGTCAAATAAAGACTTTGTTTACAGAGTGTTAGTATGATAAAGATAGAAGGCAAAGACTGAACTATGAAATTGGTAGTGGGAGTTTCTTTTGCGGTGATTAGGGTGATAGTGGGGATGTTGAAAGTTGTTCCTACCCAACAAGAAAGGAATATTGCACCTAATTTGAGGAAAAGAAGAAATCAAGTGTCTATCTTTTTTGCTTCACGAATCACTTTTGAAGCTCTGCCTTCAATTTGTAGTGCTTTATAATATAAAGAAGCGACTCATAATGTAGACATGACAGTGGTTAGATGGTAGTATGATTCAGGTGTATCAGTCGATACTGTTTAATCTTATTATTACCAGCCTATAGTGGATGTTATTCCCTCTTAAGGTCTAAGATATAAAGCTCCTTCAATTGATGGTTATAGAGGTAAATTTCTGAACAACTTTGTTTATGAAATAAACAGTTATTTGGATAGAAGAAGAATGACTTGGGCTACTTATAGATGTTAAATCATACATGATGGTTGGATAAATAAAAGAAAGGAGCCTATTATCAAATTTTTGGTTTATTTTGCAAAGGGGATTGTTTTTTTAAATGTCTATTGATGCATCTAGCTTTTTAAAAATGTTGATACTTTGTTTCATATATTTAATGAAGTCGTGAATGGAGTTGGGCCAAAAATATTGTTTAATTCATTACTGACAATGATTATGCTTACAAAGTTGTTGTAAGAAAATTGCAAAGCAGATATAATTCTTTTTATTAGACTCCTTGTGCTGCATATTGTATTGACCTGATGTTAAAAAAACATACGAGATACTAGATATTTTTCTATCATTGATGTGATTGTTTAAAAAACAAAGAAAGTGACCAAGTTTATTTATAATTGTTCATAGGTCCTGAATTTAATGAGAAGAATTTTACCAATGGTAGGAATTTATACTGTCCTGCTATTATAAGATTTGTAACTAATTTTTTATCACTTCAATATTTTGTTCTGATGAAAAAAGAATTGAGACAAATATTTACAAGTGATAAGTGAGTTGCATTTCAACATGCTAAGTATAATGTTGGATTGGAAGTTTTAAGAATTATACTTGAAGATCATGAATTTTAGTTCCAATATCAATTTATCATTTGAGTTTGTGAGTCTTTGGTGAGAGTACTTTGTTTGGTTGATAATGATGAGAAGATAACAATGAGTTATTTTTATGATGCATGGTGAGGTTGAAGGAAGAAATCAAAGGGCAATATCGAAAATAGGCCTTCTTTATACACAGTTTATCTTGCGGTTATCAATGGGAGATAGAAAAGGTAACTTTACTCTCCATTGTTAACAATTATGGTATTTTTGAATCCTAGTTTCTATTTTAGACTAAGTTTTATAAAGAAACTTGGAGTTAATAGGGAAATGCTATTAATTATTACAATAATTATTGCTCATGAGATGATGTAAGATCTCTTAGGCTTATAAATAAAAGTTTATAAGGAAACTTTTGCTGATTTTGGGATGCCCTTTGCTATCTGTCAAAGAGATAACTTTAATCCAACTATATATTTCACTTGTGTTACTTGTCAAAAATTAATCATTATTTTAGTTTGTTTATAATGTTACTTTCGTTGTCTTATAATTACTTAGTGGGACCAATTCCGAAATTGTGTTCTTAAATTGCAAAGGATTACAATTTGAATCTTGAGTCAATCTGTAAGTGAAGCAGGGTGTGAAAAGAATTAGAGCATATTTGAATTCATCTATTACAAGATAAGAAATTAGAGATGACAAATATGGCTAGGCTCGTAGACCGATGTGAAGGCACAAAACGATGTCCTTTTGTTAATTTTTTTTATGAAAATCTGAGGTTAGCCCCTGGCCTAGCTCGACCCATTGCCATCTTTAAAAAAATATATTGAAACATAAAAGAATGAATATCTTGGTCTATGCTCAATATAATTTAAAGCTTTGAGAAAAACATATTATTATTATTAAATTGAATATAATTTCTTAATAATTTAATTTTATTTGTTTCCTAAAATTTTTAACAGAATAAGTAATTATGCAGATCCAATTTTCCTTCATCATATCGATTTTTTAGTAGATTGAATTTTTGAAGAAACAATTTGATAGATGAGAATAACTTGAAAGATAATCTTAGAGAAGAAAGTATTGACATGTCATTTGATGCAAATAAATTGAATGATGGTGATGACGAGGCTTCTCTCAATGATAGGAATTTTGCAACAAATGAGAATTGAGATCAAAGCAATTTGAGCAAATATTCGATCGAATGAAGTTCCAAGTTTCCATTTCTTCTCTTTTTTAAAAGTCAACTTATATTTGATGCATATGTTAAATTCTATGTATGCAATATAAATATAAATTTTTTAACTATAAATGTTTTTATTTTAGGTTTCACTTTCGGTCGATTTTGTTCTTCAGCACAAACTTTTGTTGTAATACTTATAGAGGCATAAAACTTTATTATTCTTTGTATTTGATGTTCTGATGTAATTATTCTTTATTTATATGATGAGATTGTAACATTTTAAATATTTTGTATTATCCTTAGTTTTATATTTGTATGGTGATTAAAAGATATTTTTTATATTAATTATGGTCATTGTTAATATGCAAAATATGTGAAAATTACTATTAATAGAAATAAATAGATTGCTACAATTTCAAATTTTTGTTATTATAATTTTTGAAAACAAAGTTTATGGAAAATAAAAAATTAAATAGACAAAATATTAAAAGACTATTATCCAATTTTAAAAAATTTAGAACTATTTTATAATTTTTAAAAATGACCCAAAATATTATTAGATATTGACCAATACCAATATAGAACCGTATTCATAAAGTTGCTTATACAACATCCAATGCTTGTGTTGAGACATGCTTAGCTAAAGAGAATAAAGGGCTCATTGCCAAATAACTTATAATGTTAGGGTGTCCTGTGGACCTAAAAAACGTGTGATGCTACACTTTTTTTATTTTGATTCAGTTGATAAGATCAGGGCCTTTTTCACTGGGCAAGCCCATCAGATTCCAAAGTCCTTTCCCGTTCCCCATCAAAGAATTTCCCTATACTCCTGTGTGGTATTCTTTGATCGCAGAGCAGCATACCAAAATCACGCAACTACTTAACCACTGAACACTTTCAAAAGTAACAATTTAATATAAAAACACAAAGTTGGCAAATTTTTGAAAAACATCTATGATTTCATTTGCCTCGTAAATATTTAGGTTGACCAAAACGAATGAGAATATATTATAGTTTCTAGATAAACCCATACTCGAGATAATTATTCCAGGGAAAGGAGAGATGATGGCTTCCAGGGAAAAGACAAGAATCTTTGAACTTCTAACAATCAGGCAGTAGATAGAAAGGGAAGTGGTCAGAGTTGCAAAGCTGAGATCAAGGAATGGAGCACCCTAGTTCAACAAGAGAATAAATTTCTCTTAGAGTTCAGATTTTGCAGTCCCGAAATAGAAACATTAGAGAAAACCATTAACCATTTATGTATTCATAGAATGTGAAACATATCCTTTGCAAACAGTACTCATAAATTTGGATTTGCCTCCGTGATGTCAGAAAGGAAAATTGAGAAAAGGATTGGCCCTAACTCATGTTTGCAGTTGGTACAGACAACAAGAACAAGTTGCATCTTTAGAACGCTAGACATTTTAGATTTCAAAGATCTTCAATTGATAGGTGACTAAGGAAAATGTCAGAACTGTTACATGGAAGCTCTTAAAGGATTTTTGACATTTGAAGATCTATTTATTTCCCTTTACTTTAGGAAATTCATGATCAAACATTACAGAATAAGAAAAGAAGCTAAAAGAAAAGCAAAAGCTACTTTGGACACAACCAAACTGCATTCTCGCTCCGTTCGATCAAAACTCATTGAACATTTATATCAAGTACGTCGCCAATGGGACTAGCTTTCGGAAGTGTTATATACAAGACACCATCTTTCACCTCGGCTTTAATCTTCTCAAACTGAATATTTTCAGGCAAAGCAATTCTGCTGCTGTATCTTCCATAACTCTTAGCAGACCAGTCATCACCATCTTCCTCCCCATTCTCTCCACCATTAACCTTGTTCTTTGGCATCTTCTCCGCCCTCACAACGAGCATCCTCTCCTCAACCCATACCTTTACATCTTCTTTGGTCATTCCAGGCATGTCAAACCTCATCTTGTATTCATTTGCTCCTTCCTTTATTTCCCACGGAGTCCTTCCTCTGCTATATCCACTTCCCTCACCAGGTGACGGAGAGGGCCACCCACCAGAGTAGACAAACGGATCCTCTATCATTCTCTCCATTGCCTCCATCATTTGCTGCACTGTTCTGGCTGTTGGAAATCTGTCCCACAACCCTGACAATGAAGCAAAACCCAGAATTCATCAGCAAAACTACTTAAACCATCACAAAAAATTTCACGTATTGTAACCCTGAAATCCAGACGTAAAATAGATTCACAAGCAGATTGCAGATAATTTACCTACTGGAGCAACTGGGGCAACTCTTTTCTTGGTCTGGGGCTGTTGATTCTGCTTGGTGGTTCTCTCCAGGTGATCAAGATTATCTTTGCCTTCTGCTCTAATGGGCTTAATACCCTTTCGATTCTTGTTAGTGAAACCAAAGTTTACTCCTTTAGGTCCACAGAAGTAACCCCCACCAACTTTTCCTGGTGTTGCAGGAATAAAGTGGCTCAAATCAGACACAGCCAGCGACATCTTGATCTTTTCTTCTGTCGGGCAACCCAGATACTTGAAGATTGTTAATAAACAAAACAGAAAGCTAACGTTCGAAATTTTGCAAAGATGTTCGGCGGATTGGAAGACGTAATCGATGATACTTAAAGGGGTCCCCAGACATTTCTAGACAGAAGCTAAGGTTTTGCGGTATGGGGCCTTCTAGATTTCTGGAAATCTCCAGAAGTGTTTTTCTGCCATCAGAAATTGACGTTTAGACAGAAGCGAAGGTTTTGCGGGATGGGACCTGCTAGATATCTGGAAATCTCCCGAAGTGTTTTGCTGCCATCAGAAAGTGACGTTTGATTCTTTCCTATTTTAATGGACCACGTAGTGGATAAGCCCCATATATAACCCATTTGTTCTGGTTGTTGATGTTGATCCAATTGAGCTCAAGATGAAATAGGCTTGGTGGCATTAGTCATGAAGGACTTTGCCGCACTCCATGTTGAATCAATGGCTGAACGTTTTTGAAGATAACCTATGTTTTGGACCTTCATAGTTATAGTTTTGACAATTGTATTGTTTATTTGTAATATACATAGTTTTAAATTATGGTTTTTAGATTATATTTTGGTCATGTAATTACAAATAATGTAAGAATAATTACAATAAATTACTTTAATTGTAAGTTTCATACAATTGTACTCTTCAATTAAAAATATTTATAAAATAAAGTTAAAATCTCAATTATTCATTATATTTTTACTTAAATATAATTATTTTAACATTATAATTATTAAGATATGAATAAAGAATGACAAATGCCAAACATATGAACTTTTTACTAAATTGTTAAGTGATAAATTATACTTCCATTCTAAGTTAAATATCTGAATCCAAAAAATGCCTATCTTCTTCTTCTTTCTTTTCTTTTCTTATGTTTAATCTTGTTTACAGATATCGAGATCATTACTTGTTAAGTTTTGAATACCATTAAAAGTTTATACTTTTAATCTCAAAGGCTTAACAAATAGTTGAATAAATATGCTGCATATATCAAATTGATGATATTTAAACAATAATTAGAAGAAAGCAAGGGAAAACAATTTCTTTAAGCCATATTGTAACTAAACAACGCAACAAGTATTTCATTCTTTGTCAATTAAGAGGTTTGAAGATTCCATTTCACATTTTCTAATGTATCACTTGCTGTCTGTAAAGCTGTGAAATATTTCTTCAAAGTGTTCAAAAGAGTTACACTAAGGGCAAATCTCAGTATACAAGATTCCCTGCTTTGCAAGGATAGGGGGAAAGTCATTAATTATATGCAGTTTTCTCTTTGCATTTTACAAAGAAAATGTTTATGTGACAATTATAAATCGTCTCTTATGTGTCGAAGTCAACTAAGACCGAATTTAAATAACTATGTAATTGAAAAACAAATAGCAGTAAAAAGGGTAGCTTTTGCAACTTATTTACTTGAAATGTGAAAAATGAACAAAGGGTAAGTTGAGAAGTAAATGATGAAGAAGGAAGAAGTAAGCTAGCACGATTTCAACATTCAATTTTATCGTGACTTTGAAACTTAATTTATCAATTAAATTATTATCAGAAAATTTTTAAACAGTTTATGTGCATTTCAATGAGATTTTTTATTAAACCCTTGATGGGCGTATCAACAAGACATTCATTAAACACCCTCTAAGCATATTTTTGTCGAACATCCTCTAGACACAATGATTCTTTAAGACGTAAAGTAATAGAAATCGACACATATGATAAAAATTGACACTTTAATTCTGGACACTTGGTTGATTTTTTAGACAACTTAGCTTGGATTATTGTCTTATCTATGGTTTCTTTATAATACTTAGAGGTTGTAATAATTCAAGTAAAAAGTGTATTTTAAATCTCAAAATTTTCATTAGAATACAACTTTAATCCTAACGTTTCAAAGCATTTAAGTTCAATCTTAATGTTTTAAAATGTTCACAATAGACTCTCTAAATAGATGAAAATTTAACAGAGTTAAATTTCTATCAGTTAAATATCACGTTATCATTGACATGACACTTTTTTTATATGATTTTTAAAATTTATTTGTGGATTCTACTATTACGTGCAAGTCATATTATGCTATGTGAGACGTACCAATAGATTTAAAAAACAAATTATGTATATTTATTAAAAAATAAATAAAGGCCTACTATACCATTAGCTTATATGTGATAGTAAAGTCCATTAACAAATTTTTAAAAATATAAAAAGTCCCACACCAACGATGATGTGAAACTTAACTAATGGAAATTTAGTCCTATTAAAATTTTCATCCATTGAGGATCTATTTTGAATGCTTTGAAAATGTAAGGATTAAAGTTGAATGTTTTGAAATGTTAGAGTTTAAGTTATAATTTGATGAAAACCTTGAGGATGAAATTGTGATTTTGGCCTACCAATTTAACTTCATTTTACCTTTCAATTTTGTCTTGTTGGCACATCAAGCATGTACAGTATTAAACATCAATGTCCTATTCAATATGAAGTCATATATAGGATTGTGTTGGTAATATCATCATTCATTCTCTTTTCGGGTGTTCTGCCTAATTATACATTTTGACTCCCTTATAAGGTACCTACGAAGTCCACCATTTCTAAAAACATTCATTTTGCCACCTTTGCCAATAAGTAACCCATCATCAAGCTAGTAACATTTAGTAATATTACTATGCACTTCATTCACTAAACGACAATAAGTTTATGCTACTTAGTTACACTTTCTTGATTTGTGCTTCCAAATGATGTTATATTAGGCCAAGAACACTTGATTTCTTAGTTGAAAGTTTCTTTTGCCTTAAAAAGTATATTTCTGGCATTATCGATTTATAACATAAGCTTTGGTCCTAATAAGTATATATGTTACACCCTTTGATCAATAGGATGATAAAATTTAGAAAAGCAAAGGGTATGTTCCTTCAAAAATATGATTCCACCAAATGTAGACATATCAATACTTTGTGTTGAAGAAGAAATTCTATATCATCGATGACGTTAAACTTATTAAATGTTATGACCATCATGTTTATCTTTCCAACTAGTCTTCCACACTTATCAACACATTGTAAGCTATTCCAACAATATCCCTTGCTTTTATATTTATTATTTTCAATTGGTTTGTACTCTTGCCCACCTTTAATCTAAATTTGTAGACATGTCTGTTTATAATGAATATGTGTATGACATTTATATCAAGCATTACAATAATATTTATGCTATTTAGTTAAATCGTTAAGCACAACAAGGAAACATGAACAACACTTACCCCACCTAAAAGTATGTTAAGTAACTAGAGTGGATTCACTTGTGTAACTACTTTACCCTTTGTTTCATATTCAACCACCATAGTACTTAGCTTCTTTTGCTTTAGACATTCTGCAAAGTGCTGTCTATTATAGATGAAGTAACCAATATTTTTATTATTCTTCTTCCTATCATAGGAAGCCATACTCCTATTGACTTTGCCATTTTCTTTTTCATTGTTTAATTATTTTTCCTTATATTTAGTCTTATAGTGCTATTTTCTTACTTATCCTTATGTTTAGACTAAGGACAAGTAAATGATGATTAGCCTATATTTAGTCTTATAGTGCTATTTTCTAATTAAGCTTAAAAGTTTATAGTCTAAACTCAATGGCTGACTCAGCCTATTGTCATGACCTGAATGAGCAAGTGACCGACACGTGAAACCCTAAAATTGAAGCCATCAGATCACATGTAAGCTTGACATCTAGTGACAAAATTAAATTCAAAATCTTGAAACAATAAATAACAACATAAGCACACTTAAGTACAAACACAATAAAGTATAATAATTAGCATGCATCAGAAGAAAAAATTTCAACATACTAGACCAAGTCATTGCAAATGCTAGAGTACAAGTAAAAGTAAAATCAAATGAAAAGCATAACAGAGGTATATAAACTGCAGCTATGCTCCTTTAAGTCACTATTGTGAAGTTGGTGGTAACTAACCTGAAAAATAGAGTTGAAGGGATTTAGACTTTATTGAGTAAGTCCATATAGTCCTACGACACCTAAAGGCATGCTCATAAAATATACAATTTGTGTTAACATAAACGCACAACCACAAAATAAATTATAGAGAAGGAATATATGAAGGCTCCTAGTCTCTAAGGGTAAATCATTACAATACTACATCTTGAATGGCTGCAGGGAGCTAAACATCACCGACGATCGAACCACACACTTATACTTGTATATCCATAAACGTATCTTAGTCCAAAGGGGTTGCAGGGAGCCAAACATCACTAAAAAACTATTCCTCGCTCAATATATCCAAATTCACAATCACATCAATAATAGACATATCAAACAAGGACTCGACTGAGAGCCAAACATCATCTAGGATCGGTCTATATTATATATTAATATCATGTCATAATCATCTCCCGTAATCAAACCAGTACGTATTTGGTCCTAATACATACCCATTAGGTGACACGTCCTACAAATTTTTTTTCGTCTATAATCATAATCAAACACATCAACAAACAATCCAAATATCAATCACATAATTTCACAAACAATAATGTAGGACCATTATAAATGCATGCAATATGTCATAGGTAACCAAACCCATATGCATATATTTAGATATCACGGTAATGTTCGTATAGGAATCACAATAATGACTACACAAATTACACACACACACACACACACACACATACTTGGACATACTTATATATAAAAATATATAGGAATATAAAATATCCACACGCATAAGGATAGGGGCATCTATCGTGGCTTAACATGTCATTATTTATATTAGTATAGAGACATATTCAATAGCTAGTATGGATCAGTATCATTAGATAGACATGAACATACTTAATTAATGTACTTGTTTGTCCAAACCTCACAATATAAGTCGTACTCCTAATGTACCTCTAAAATAGGAAGGAAAATATGTTAATCAATGTCATTTACAAGTTGTTGGGCTTAATTAACAACTTAAGACTCATTAGGTTTGCTAAAATGTTTAATTATGCGATTTGGCCCTTGATCCTATTCTCATCTAAGCTTTTTGTGATTTTTAGTTTCACAAACTAATAGTTCTTTAGGGAAAAATGATCACCACAATTTATAGAGTTTTTTAAAACTTTTTTTTTTGAAAAAGTTGCCAAAAGGTCATTATAATAGCATCTATGATGATCGGAATATTCTTTCAGTCATCGAAATATTCCTTCGGTGACCATAAGAAGAAAACAAATGTTTGTCCACAACTTATACCAAAATGTGGAGTTGTTATATCTCTTATTAAAATTTTATTATTAATTTAACAAACTTACATTTGGTCATCTTCTATTAGTAATGTTTTGGACAATGTCTTGATACGAACTTATCCTGTTTGTAACTCAAAGGTAAAAACTTTTACCTTGAAGAATAATCGCCATGCACATCATATTACCAATAATCAATGGAGAACACTATCAATAAGATTATGCATGCATCATTAAATGATTCCATCATTGACTTTATAAATTTGTTGTTGAAAGGTAAACTAGTTAGGACTCTGTTTTTCTTGTTAGTTTAATGATTATGCTTATTTCCATTCTCCTTTGGTAGGACTTGCTGTGACAACGTTTATGCAAGATCAAAAATTCCTCCAAATTAAGTAGAAGAAGTAAGATATGCAAAATCCAATATTTTCATATTACACTAGAATTATCACAGAAAAAGACTTCCCTTATTATCTATTATTTATGTTATTGTTACTATTCTACGTGTAACAATAGCCCTAATTAGACTTTGGGAAAACGGGATCGAACCCTAAGTTTAGATCAGTTTTAAGTGAGTCCATTGTCCCTAAAGTTACAAGAATGTCTTAGGCCTAATCTCGAGTTCAAAGTCTAAATCCAGTTAAATAAAACTTTTCTTTTGATTTTTAACCTGGGTTGGGCGGGATCTGAACCTTTTTATCAAGCCTACTGAGTACTGAGTGACTGAATATCATTAATATCGTACATGCTATTTTTTGCCAAGGCTATTCCATCTTTTTCCAAGCAACTAAGGAGTAGTGAAGCGGCTTCAGTTTGATGATATGTTTTTGCAGCTCGACATCACAAATTCAGTTTGGATCATACCGGTGGTTTCTTGATGGTCACATTTCTGTTTAGCTATGTTTTTTCTAGACAAATTTCACTAATTCCCTGCATAAATTAGTTTTAGAAATATGTTCATGACAGCATTACAAGAAGAGATCATTCATTTACTAGTGCAATTGTACAGATCTCTCTGGAAGTATATTGGTTACACATGGTAGCAGTATCCGATGAGTTCCAAAACGAATGCAAAACAAAGCAAGAAAAACCAGGCTTACTGGGGTTTGTCAAAAGGGAATAAATCTTCCAGGTTGTTGAAGCCATCCCATGAGAAAAAGGAATTTACATGATCAACCCAATGTTGATGGGAATATGTTGTCATGACAGGTTCGTTAGTTCTTGAAGAAAACGAATCAGACTGTTCGTTCTGAAGGGTCAAAGTGGATCCTCCATCCATCTCCTCACTAGATGTTTTGTTCGTCAGCACTGAGGTCCCTGAACAAAATGGCTTGTCGTCTACCTGATTAAAGACTCGGCCTTTTCTCTCCGGCGTATCTTCCAATGATTCAGCGAATTTTACTTCACATTTGTCCACTTGCTCAATTGGCCCGTGGTTCTGGGGGTCTACTCCAAGAAGCTGTATTTTCTTCCTGATTCTTGTGTTCCAGTGGTTTTTTATTTCATTATCAGTTCGGCCTGGTAGATGTGCAGCAATCTTGGACCACCTACAGAAATGATTTTATGTTCTTAAGAAAACATGAAGAACTTGTAATATGATGTCAGAACTTTTTTTTTTTGGGGTAAATATGATGTCAGAACTTAGTCAAAGAGAAATTGCAAAGCAAGGTTTCAGGATATGAGAGACTGGTTTGGAACTTATCAACACCGTACGTCTACATACTGCACTTTTATATCACATATACAACGAAATACGATAGCTAGAGATGCATGGTAGGACCTGTTACCAAAACGCGAATGAAGCTCGATTATCAGCTTTTCTTCTTCCTCTGATAAGGCCCCTCTCTTGAGGTCAGGCCTCAAATAGTTCATCCATCTTAACCTGCAACTCTTTCCACACCTCAACAAACCTACACAGACACACACAAGATTCAGCCACAACATTCTTAGATTCTACTTCCATAGAATTGGATATTCAGTTTCTTAACACACCTGCAAGTTTTGGAACTTGTCGCCAGCATTGAATCCCGTTATTCAGAATGAAATTCATAAGCTTTTGATCTTCTTCAATGTTCCATGGTCCTCTCTTCAACCCAGCAGCCTTCTCACAACAGGGTTGCCTTCCCATTTCTGCAGCAAGGTTTTACTCTGAATCTTACAGGAACATTAACACCAAGGAAAGAACCACGCAAGGAAACTCTTGACTACAAAAAGGAAATGTACAATTTGCAGCCCTTCTTATGCTATAAAGTCAAGCTAAGATTCTGCCAGTTCATTCACCAGTTAAAGAAATGGTTTTATTCGGGGGAACCAATTATTGGTTAAGCCATTGTCAATTAACAGAACTTGTATAATGATTTCCATTAGAACAAGCTTAATTACAGTGCAGAAAGTTGTTGGTGTCCAATAAAATGGAACAGCAACATCAAAAACTGACGTGAGTCATTGTCATCGTTGACAACTTTTTAATTGGCACGCAAAGCTTAACCAATTGTATATCAGATAGAGAAACACATAATAATACAGGAAAGATTCCCTTGTCAGCTTTTTATTTGCCCCCCCTTCAACTGTAGGGTGCAAGTGCAACTATTTCTTCATCCACAATTCAGACCATGCCTTCCACTCTGCAAATATTTTAAGCAAATTAAAGAAATGTCCTTGAACCCAACATTGTCAACTTTTTAGTTAACAGTGAAGTCTATACCATTGGGGCACCTTTTCATGGCCAAAATGTCTGTCCTATAGAAAAATATTCAGAAAATAGGTTTGAATTCATCTTTTCTTAACTATTTTCACTGAAGTTTCGATCTTTTTGGCTCTAGGTGGTAACTGGTAACAGAATTAACACAAACTGACCATCAACTTTGACTTGGTAATCTGTAGTTTGCAATTTCAAATGCTTTCTTCCTTACGCAAGGCGGAATATCTTGAGAATATGATATGTTAACAAATTGATCAAACAATTATAATGCGGTTCGTTCTTTAAAATTTTGGTTTCCGTACAATAATTTCATAATTTCTCTTTGATGATGATAATTTTGACCACTAAATTAACTTAAGAGATCGCCACCATCGTTGATACTTTAATTTGTTTGCAATTACACAGCTAAATCAACTTAGCGATAGGTAAACTTTATTGTTTGAAATTATTAATGAGTTGTAGCTCAAATAATTCTTCCAAGAATTCAAATTGAGTCGATTGATAAAAAAAAAATAAATCCTGTATGTTCTGCATTTGGATAAACGAGAAAACCCTACATAAGATGAAGGGATCATTTCAGGTTTTGACATAATCTTGTTTTCATAATTCTAGGGAATGGTGTTGGAACCAATTGATCTCTGTTACTCCAGAATTTTGCTCACAAAAAGAAAGTTTCAGTCTTTGCTTTGGTATCTACAACTAATAAGAACGACAACTTCAGGAGGCTTTCAGTGTTTGCTTTGGTATCTACAACTAATAAGAACGTCAACTTCAGGAGGCTTACTGCTAAGTGAGACACTGCAAGTTGCGACAATCTATCTGGTGGTTGAACCACAAAAAGATGAAGTCTACCGGTTAGTGGCTTTTGCAGTCTTTTAAGAATCTCTGTTCCAAACTATACTTTGACTGATAGTATCCAAGATGAAATGATCTTTCAGAAAGACAAATCCCATTTAACCAATACATGGGATTTTCCAGATACTAAACAACATGACATATTTCATACAGGATGAAAACGTTAGATGTATAATGATGATTGTTCTGGTAAAGGGTATAGCTGTTCATGTTTTTAAGGCTTAAACCTATGGACAAAAATATGCAGTCGAGTTGCTGCATTCATGTTTTAAGGCTTAACCCTATGAACAAAAATATGCAGTTGAGTTGCTGCATACACCATCAGGCATCTCACCAAAGCAGCTTGAATATGCTGCGTTAAGTTCTTCATTTTCATTGCACGGTCATTTTAACTGTCAAGAATGTGACCTCTTTTTGTTTTCAACCTTTAACTCTGGCATAAGAGAGAGGGAAAAAGGAGTTAATGGTAAGCCTCCCTGGAATACAACATTATTCACATGATTTATGGAGGAACTATTAAAAAGTGAAAGTTTATTGTCCAAAGACATGCAACTATAGGAAGAAGCAAAGTAGAAATTAGTTGAGGCACTCACTTGGTCTTCTCTTTTGGAGCTTCCTCTGTTTCCTCAGTTGCAGTTGCATTAAGAGATGTAAGCTTTCCAAATGACTCCTTTGCGTCCCCAAAGAAATCTTTTACTTTATCAAGCACAGTTTTAAGCTGATCTTGGGTGGGAAGCTGACAGTTATCATTCACATAATTAAGGAATGTTTAAAGTTGTCGATACCAATAGATCAAGAATGAAAACTGTATTTCATTTGAAGCTTACCTCGATGACATCTGAGGTAGCAAGGGCAGCTCTCAGATTACCATTTTCCTGCAACACTCAGGTAAAACATGAGGCAGTGACACAAAAGATTATGCATGTTTTATGTTGATTAAACAGAATTATTCAATATAGGGACAATTAGAAAATCTGGTTAAAATTTCAAAGATTTCATAAGAAAGGCTATTAGGAATTTACAACAAGCTTGTAACCATATCTGAATTCAGTTGCTGACCGCAAGGCGCGATGTTGCTTAAATGCTGTTTTCTGTATCTCTTTCTCATCCTGTTGGAATGAAGATCATCAAAAAGTACTACTAAGAAGAATGATCCAGGTAACAGCAGGTGAAAAGTAAGAATTCGAACAAACATTCTTACTTTTACCGCAAATAACATTATTAAAATAGTATTCTATATGAATGACAGTATAAAGTAGAAAGTCGTAGTGTGTGAACATTCAAAATTACTTGTGGTTAAGCATCAGATTGCCCTAGGAATCTGAGTAAGTTGTGCTTACTCTGTATATAACTGCTGCTAGATTTCTAGCGAGTGTATCTTTGTAAATATACTTCCCCAAAAAGTTATCTTTCGCAGCAACCATGATCTTGGCAGTAGTACCACCTGTTATAAGACTAAGAGGGTACCAAAGATAAACCTGGCGACCAAAAAGAAGGGTATGTTACCATTTACACTTCTAGGTAGGGAAGTCTCAATACTACTAACCAAATGTAAAGAAAGTTTATAGTGAACCTGATGGACCAAATAGTCCATCAACCAATTCAAACACAAGATCCCGAAGAAACAATCTACAAACCGTCAAAGATCACCTTAAGAACAGCCAAATCCTGTAGGCTAATGGCTAGTATGAAAATGAACTTCCAGAGGAGTTGAGCTAGTGGTTATTGATTCAGCAAGCTAATGCTCGAAATCCATAGAAAGTTAAAAAACTACATAACATCTGAAACCATTTTCTGTTCATTATTTAAGAATAAAAATCCAATATTGGAAAGCCCATACACTAGACACCAATCCTTCTAAAATTGACGAAGTTAACCATTAGAAACAGAGACGAAGAGAGATAGAACAAACATTTGCCATGCGAATGAAGATAACGAATCTGGGGTTGCCATCGTCTTCAATCTTAGGCAAAGATGGCATTTGAGGAGGCCTCTGAAACTGACGACCCGCCATTCCTCTCTTTCCCTTGGCCTTAACCACCAGCAAAGACTGTCCCTTTTGCCTCAATTGAGATTTCTGTGCAATTCTGGTAGAGACAAGCGAGTCTTTTACAAGCACATCTTCATTGGTTCTTGAGCAACTCGACAAAGGTAGCCTAACCACAGTGTTCAGAGACATGGTGACTTCCATTATCCAGTTTGTCCCAGTTTGGTCTTTCAAATGTTGTAAGAGGGGCGAATCTTATCCACGTAGAGATCGCAAGGGCAACATAGTAACTCTAGGGTGATATCCCCGGAAGATTTTGTGCCATACACGTGGCGCATACCCATTTCGTTATCATCGAAATCACAGATGTCCACTAAGCTTGGAGGCCTCAAATCACAATCTCCAGGCCAAACCCAAACGAACATTAGAGGTGGCTCTTGGCCTCATTGATCTTCCTGGAGCTGCACGTTTCAATTGTGGCAGCAGGGTCATAAAACGGGTTAGATGGGTACTCTCAAGCCTGCAGAATGCAGCCTAAGCATGTCACAACCACATCCGAACGTCAGGCTGAATAAACGTTTTATGAGCTTGATCCAATAGGAAATGTTGTTTAGGCTGGGCCAAGTGGTACTCAAGCTATAAGCACCTCTAAACTCCATGGCTCTCGTGAACATAACAGATGTGAGCCCCTCCTATGAACTCAGTTAAATCTGATAACAAGGTTACTACTTTCTATTTATTGATTGATAAAACTTAAACATAGTGGTGACATGTTTGAGGAAGGAGCCTAGCCATTTTGGTGAAAACGTCAAACACTTTGCGTATGAGTTATGCACAACCTCATTTACTAGATAAAAGTGCAGTACTATGCAAACTCGAGAGAGATTAGAATTACTCCTAACTCTAAGTTGGATTCATAAGTGACAATTAGCAGTTGACAGCTATTAATTGACGGTTACGTCGATTGATGATAACAATCCCTGAACCTAACACAGTAGAGACATATGTCTATCTAAATCTTTATAAGAACAAAGCATAACTCCCAACAATTTGAAATGCAAATTGTCTTTCTTCTATAACCATTGCATATCTTATTTATATATATTTTTATGAGGTGTACAGGAGACTAAATAAGAACTCACAATGACTATTTCATTTTTCACATGAATAAGACATAATCTTTTATTATTCATTACCTTATTTATGTTTCAGTCCCTAAATATTGCCAAGTACAAAACACATAAGATGACGCTTATTAGATATTTGATATATTAACGTTGAGAACTTAAGTTAGAACTTAGTCACTATTAATTATAATGGGAACTTAGTGCATAACTTAGCCTCAAAATAACCCCTATAGCAACTGATATCAGAGAAAGGTCTGAAAGCCATTTGAGGTACATAATGGTTAGTAGACAGAATTTGGAGGCAATTTGACTTGCTTGCTTAGAGTATGACTTGATTCCTATTTTGGCAGATGAAATAATACAGGTTGTTGCATATCTATATCAAATTAATGATGTTGCAGCGAGGATTCAGAGGAAGTTGAATGATATCTAGAGTGAAGAAAATAAAATAGTTGGGATACCGGATGATGTCTTGGCTCTATTAAGGGACAATGTTATTTTAGTGGGGTGACACAAAATGGTATCGTTTAAAGGCCTCGGATCTAAAGCCTTTCGATGGCACTTGTGATCCCAAGGCACTAGAAAACTTAATTTGGGACACTTAGAAGTACTTTAATATTGTCAGGGTCCCTAAAGCAGATAAAGTAATGCTTGCCAGCATGTTTTCAGTGGGAGATGCTAAATTGTGGTGAGGAGTCCAAATTGATGACGATCTGAATGTTGGAAACCAGAGAATTGGTACTTGGGAAACGTTACTTCGTGAGTTGAAGGAACAATTTTTTCTTTGCAATACATCAGGGGCTACTCGTGAGTCATTAAAATATTATAACAGGAGGGCACTTTTCATAATTATGTCAATGCATTTGATTTATTGATGTTAGAAATCTAGAACATGTCTAAAGAAGATAAACTCTTCAACTTTCTAGCTAGATTGTAAATATAAGCACATATTGAGTAATGACTGATCGGTTGGTAATTTCCATTCAAATAAGGGTAAAGAGGCAACAAGGACCTTAAACCAATCCAAGTACAAGGATAAGTAGAAGAATTGCAATGACAAGCCTAAATATGAGGGGAAATAATTGCATAATGATAAAGGAAAATATAAAATGAACGAGAGGGCTTCTTCTAATGGTAGAAGAACAACAAAAACATTGATTTCTTCATATATAATAGACCTCACTTTGTATTTGAATGTTCAAAACGAGAGAAGCTCACTGCTATAGTGGCTGAAGATGAAACTAAGGGTGACGTAGCAATGGTGAACCTACAATAATTACAGAACACTCTATCAAGTGAGGAAAGCCAGCTCATGCTTCTTTATTGCACTTAACATTTTGAATAAATAGCGCAAATGTTGCAGCAAGGGTTAATACGAGTATCACACACATATTTATTGCAAACATGCTAATTGCCAAATTTAGATTGAAGGTAACCAAGAACATAAATAGATTGAAAATAAATAAAAATGCTAATAGAATAGCTTACAATATGCCTATAAGTTTGAAAAGCTGAGTTAGAAAGATTAATATGATAGTCATACCGTTGGATGCCTTTAAAGTAATCCTTTCCATATACTTTCTTCACCAACACAAAGTAGTGGTGTATCCACGTTTAAGTGGAATTAGGTTTACATAGGAAAAAGATGTCATCCTATTGACAAAAGTAGCAATAGCAATCCCAAGTCTCATGTTATCTCAATAATGGCAATAGAGAAAAGTTTAAAATATGATAAAAATGCATACCTTATTATCATAATTGAAATAGAGGAAAATGTTATTAAATTCACAAATAAGATCATCCTTTTGTTGGAAACTTACCAATATGTAATGCCAAAAACGTAGCTTAAATAAAGATAGCCATTAATATCAAAATTGAGAAAATAGTGTTATTCCCACTATAATTGAAAGAATTAAGAAAATAGTGGGTAAATTATTAGAAGTAGGGTATGAACAACCCTCAAAAAATCTTTATGTTGCTCCTGCTTTTTCCCAAAATAAGGTTGATGAATGTTTATGAATGTGTGACTATTACATGGCATTAAACAAGGTAACTATGAAAAAACAAATATCATATTTCATTCGTGTAAGATTTGATGATAGATTAAGGTTTCGATTTTTACAAAGATGGATCTTTGATTAAGGTACTAGCAAGTTAGAATTATGGAAGGTGAAGAGCCAAAGCCCATATATATCACACTTACATATTTTTGTTCATGACTTTTGGCTTGATCAAGGCCCTGTCACATTTTCTAATTTGATGAAAGGTGTATTACATGAGATTCTAGATGAATTTGTGGTAGTGTATCTTGATGACATTATATTGTATAGCAATTTTATAGAAGAAAAGTATGAATTTATGAGGCTAGAAATCAAATTTTTTAGGTACATGGCTAGTAAAAATGGACAGATGGATGTTAACAATATGTAGGCTATTATGGAGTGGTAAGATTGTACCATGGTATTGGAATTATGATCATTCCTTAGACTTGCAAAATATTACCAAAAATTCACTCAAATATATCATTAGAAGGTTGTTCCTCTCACTGATTTACTGAAAAAGAAGAAGAAATGGTGATGGTCAGACAATTATGTAGATGCCTTTGAGAAGTTAAAACAGATTATTGCATGTAACATATTCTAAGGTTATTTCAAAAAAAAACATATTCTAAGGTTGCTTTAACTTTGAATTACAATTTGAAGTGCATACTGATGCATTAAACAAAGTTATTGAGGTTGTATTGGTTTAAGAGGGATCTCTAGTAGCATTTGAAAGAAGAAAATTAATCAAAGTAGAACATAGATAATGCACCCATAAGATATTGGTACATTGCTTAAGGGTATGGTGTATATACCTACTAAGACCAAAATTTGTGGCTTAAATTAATAGTGTAGCAACCACCTTTTGCAAGGTGAAGAAGAGATTATCAGTTAAATAAGCAAAATGGCAAAGACTTTTTGGCTAAATATGAATTCACTTAGGAGCATAAACTAGAGAAGTGTAACCAAGTAATAGATGCCCTTAGTAGGAGAGAGTTGTTGGTTGCGTATTGCAATTTATACTAGATTGAAGTTGATTTGATGGATTAAATTTGGCAAAGTGGTAAGATTAGTGCTAACTATTATCATTTGATGTAAGAATTGCATAATGACATTACCAAACGATATTGTCCTAATGATGATTTAGTTGTTGACAAAGGAGGCATACTATATGTTTTTAGGATCAATGGAATTTATGGGGAACTCATGAGGAATCACATAATACACATTGGATAGTGTGCCAACCAAGATAGGAAGACAAAAGTAAATTAGATTGTTGTACCTTTCCCTATTCAAGAAAAATTATAGATGTTAGTGTCTCTAGACTTTGAATGTTATGTTCATTGTTATTCTAGTTATTCTAGCAGCTTGCTTAGGAAAAACTTCTGTTAAGTTATTCAACCAAAATATGGTGAAATAGTTTAGCTTTTAGAAATTATTATGAGTGATTAGAACACTCGATTCACTAGGAGATTGTAGACTTCATTGTTCAATATGATGGGGGTCAAATTGAAGTTTTCATTACCAATCAACCCTAAAAGTTGATAATTTAAACGGATTAATATTTTTATAGAGGATTAACTAAGGCATTATCTGAGTGCTAGCCAGTGTAGTTAGTTGGAGCTTTTGGATAATGCACAATTTGCCTATAGCCTGTAATGATTTTCCTCCAAAGAAAAGAGTCTCTTTGAGTTAGTAACAAACCAACCACCCCACACTTTATTAGAGGTGACAAAATAGTAGATAGAAAGTAAGTATCATGTATCATATAAAGTCTTGGACCTATCTAGTCTTACCTAATCTAAAACATGGCTATATATATACTAAAATTCTATCTCTTTAAAATCCTATAGCCTAACCCCCATAGTCTTCCCTTCTTTGTCAATATTTTTAGATGCCTAACTCCTCTTTTCTTCTTTAATCTTTGTCACTACCACCAAGTCCTTTCTTTTTCTTTATCACTATTATGCCACTAGCTCCTCTCTCTCATATGTTTTTCTTTTCTCTTCTTTACCCATCAGGTTATATTGTTATTTATTGTAAACTATTTACAAATAAATTATGCAAATAATTGTACTAGTTACAATGTTTCCTTCATTAGAAATCAACTTTAAGCTTCCTTCTTAAAAAGTTACCTTAAGTATTCTTATATTAAGGCATTGTTAAAAACCTTCTTATAAGACTTACTTTTAGTATTTCTACTTGTTCCAATCACCAAATTAGCAACTTTGAGTTTTTTGTTTAAATGTCTACTATCATTATGTTTTTGGAATGCATAAACTTCCCATTATTCAATCATTTGGCTTATGATGTTTTTGATAAGTGAAAGGTTAGAGAGAAAGGGATCAAAGTCTCAAAAAACCCGAATAGGATCCAATCTCAACCACAGTGAAATAATTACGAAACTTTTTCGTATTTTGATTTTCCAAAAACCAAGATCACTTTAATTCTATAAAATGATTTCCAATTAAATCATAATAAAATATGAATCTTAATTGATACCTTATTCCGAAGCTTGATCTTTTTCTTATTGTATCTCTTGAACCATTTTCGAATCTGGCTCATCTTAACCACTGTAGCCACACAAGTGTCCAGCTTCTAATGGTATTTACAAAACAGGTTCAGAGGACTCTGTAACTCTTACAGAGAGTTAAGTAAGAAATGTTAGCTCCATTATAGCTTAAATCTATTTATAATAAGTTTTGGATATTTTAGTAATTTAATTGAAATTAAATTCTAACTTCAATTAAACTTTAATTAAAACAAAATAATTCTAATTAAATACCAATCATGCCCAAATAAGATCCAATATCTCACATTGATCCTTATTTATTAAATATCTTATATTTAATCATAAAATTTCTCAAACTTTACAATCAAGTCTAAGTTGATTAAAATATCTTTGCTCTTTTTAACTTGATCTTTATGTGAGACCCATTAGGTTCTCAAATATGTTAGCAATGATTATAAATTATAGCTATAACTCATAATTAGAATGAGATAAATTAAATCTCCTTTTAATTTATCTTTAATTCTCTAATTAAACAATTTATAATCATAGATCAAGATTGAAGTCTAGCAACTCATTATGACAAATATTTAGGCATGTCAAAGTGGTTTTGATTAACCTTTCCGTGTATGATTTTTTTTTAATAATTCAATCCTTTCATCATACAATGTTCCGATTAGACATAGTGCATGAGATTAATATATACTTTATTTTGAGTCCAATCATATTAGTTCTCTGCCATTAGCTATCGATTGAATTAATGACATTTATAAACTATTTATAAAGTGTCACTCCACCTTGGACAAGGATTTTCCAAATCAATACCAATCGAAATCAATAGAACATTCTCTCTAATTGCTTTAAGGAGATGAATCCTATCATGATCACTCAACTACCTTTATGTAATTCATACTACATACGATGACTACTAACTGAACTACCTATGATTAGAATAGGTTATAAGTATTATCAAAATATAGCAATTCATATACAAGATAACTTTGTAGACCTCAAGCCAAAAGATTATTTATACAATCATTACAATGAGAATTTCTATAGACATACAAGTAATGTTCCAAATAGATTTCTCATAAGGGGTCAGTTTAGTGAACTTGTTCTCTAACAAGTACTCACACGTTTGTTTAAGTATCTACATATTTTAGTCTATAAAATCAACTACTTCCTTTATAAGGAAAAACATAGTGTGTGTTAGTTTTTTTATGTTTTACTAATGTCCAAACTTAATAAAACAATGACTAGAAACAATTTAGGGATAATACATAAATGCAATATGAATCTCATAATTATAATCTCATAATAATTTCATTTGTAATGTATAATTATCCTATGGAATTTATCATATACATCTAAACATATACAAGATAAAAATGCCTTTAAATTATTTGGTCACCAAACAACAACCAACTGATTGGTTGTAGGACATATACCAATAATCTCCCACTTGCACTAAGCTAATCACTTAAATATCTTATATCATATCACCATATGACAGTTATGCTACTATTGGGATAATGACTTAATGAGACAATTTCACAAGATCCTTTATAGTAAGCACTTGCTTAAATCTTACAACTTTAATCTTAATTATCATCATAATTAAGAAAAATTTTCCTAAATATATCCTTGAATCTTTGATGAGATATTGACTCCTTTTACATGCCTAATGACTCTAATGTTTCACAATACATTACTGTCTTGAACAACACAAGGAACTATATCAAGTTCACTAAGGAACTTATTGATCCAATTAATCATTTCCACTAATGAAAAATGTATTATGGCTTAATTACCTATCATGGCTACATTGGAACCTGTCCAATATTAAATGATATTGTTCAAAGTAAAGTAAACCTTAATTAGGATTTACTTATAAAGTAAATAACCATATAACTTCGAACTCAAATATCAACTCATATATAGAATAATGGATATCTTTAATACTTCAAAAGTATCAAATAATTCAAATACTAAACATCTTTTAAAACATTATCTATATACTTGGAATTAAAATAGGTAAACAACTTCCAATTTATCTTTATATATCTAATTTCTAGAATTAAATTATTACCTTTTCATATCCAACAAAATTCATTCTTGGACAATTATATTTTCAACAATTAAAAAATTAGAATTATTGTTCTTTGTGAACAATATGTCTCTCTATACTCTTATTGAAGAGGACAACTATATTCTCCTATAAGTGTTCATTGAAATTTTTTTTGTTCAATATGTTTGTAAGATTATATCCATCTTTTTGGATATCTCATAACCCTTTATTATCCAATTTAGTTCTAAATTTAATGGATAATGTATGCTTGATCCAAGCATCACATCTTTAAATCATTAACTTTGACTCTTTCAAAGACTTAGCATTTCATATCTAATATGAAATCTTACTAATTTATTTAATTAGAACTTATAAAGGTAAGTCATTGTACTAGGTATAGCTATAGAAGAAATAATACTACATCATACAATATCTCATATTTTGTTTTTCTCCTTACTTGGATCCATCCTCTTATGAAATTTTTGTTATAATAAAGGTATTTACTAGAGAATCTAATTCCCTATAAATAACCGAAAATTTAAAACTCACCACAACGATCTCATCGAAATGCATCAGCATTCTTAATGTTTAATTTCTACTTAGATTTAAACAATTTGAAGTTTTCAAAATTTTAAATCATTATTTCATTTAATACATTTGACTATATCGCATAAAGTCATTATTAATCTAATGAAATATAAGTATTATCCTTTTATGAATTATTATTCCATCCAATATATAACATGTAAAAGATTTAAGAATTTAATACATCTTCATTCTTTCACTAAAGGTTGATTTAGTTATTCTTCAACTTGACAAATTTCACAAGTTTCATACGATTCATAAACAAAAGGAAAAGTGTATATCCTTGTATGTAACTTTATGATTCTCGTTATGTTGATTTAACCAACATTGCATAAAAGAATAGTCTTGGTTATTTAACCTTTTATTCTTGCCATTTATGTTAAGTATAAGTCTCATTTGATTCAACACATACAAAATATTTGTAAAAAATTGGATCAACTACTTTTACTCAACAATCTATTTCTTATCATGGATTAAACACTATAATAATGTTGAATCTAAATTCAATATCAAATACTTATAAGCATGAACTAGAAATATATATGATCTCTATCATATCTCGTATAGGCAAGAAAAGTCACGCAATCTTTCTTCTTATGACAACTATTATCCTACTATAACAAATGCCTTTTAATTGTAGTACACAATTATGCTTTTAGTAGGTTAAATTAAGTGAAACAATTTTATCAAGGTACTATAACTTTCAGCTCTACTTCATGCAACCTTTTGTATTTTGCTATCATAGTGTTGACACATATCTTACATGTTCTTGTTAAACTTTATGAGATATTAATCAACTCAAAATGTCAATACATTTTTGTCATCTATATGATTTTGACATATCTCTTAAACTTTGTCACCGAATTCTCAATAGAGATTATAACAAAATTACATAATGGTCATATAATTTTTCTATCTAGCTTTATCAAGCATATTCTATATCCAAGAAAATTGGTTCACTAAATTAGTATCAACTATACTAAACAAGGTAAATTCCATTTAGAATATAGATGTAAGAAAAGCAAATAATTAATTATATGCCATGACTACCAAATGAGATTAAGACTTTAATCATGTATTTGGTTATTCCCACTATTTTATTCAAAATAATAGCTTTCATTACTATTCAGAAAGATTATTATAATCTTTCTAGTGGGCTAGGATCCATTCAAATTTAATTGATATTGAGTTTGCTCAACAAACCAACTAAACTTAAATTAAGTAGATAACAAATTTATCAATCATATTTCATGTAACTCCTAGAACCGTTATGTTACAACTCTTGTCAAATCATATCTTATATGTTATTCCTAGCCCTGCCTTAAAATTCATGTTATCATGAGTTTGTTCATCCAAATCACACAAATTTAATTAAGCAAAACCCACTGTTAAGACTAAACATATTCAGGTTAAGATGACCTTAAGTTTGCTCAACAAGTCTAACAATAAACAGACCTCTAGTTTATTCTTATAAAAATAGAAGGCAAAAATCATGTTCAAAATATGTACTTAATATTTCTAATGAGGGATTTAATTTTGTTCGTCTCATCAAATAGAAAATTGCATGTAAAATATCACACATATAAAGCATACAATTCAACAAGCATAATATATCAAAGATATATTCTAACATGCAACTAATGCACTCATAATCAAATTATATGCATAAAACATCAAGCTTCGTTTTATTCTAGTTATGGATCTTCATAATATAATTTAAAATAATATTTTCAACTCCTTGGAAAAATTAAACTAGATTAAACTCATTGATTTCTAAATAAATTAAGTTCCTAATCTAAATAGAAAATTAATCTAATTTGAAAATAATTTTCGAATTCAACTGAAAACTATTTCCAATTATTTTTACTTTTTAAATAAAATTTAATTGAAATTTTTTTCAATAAATTATGTTTCTTTCTTATTATAATTTATAAAAACTCCCTTTTCAAAATTACACAAGTAACATATTCTAATCGAATTAGAAAATTATTTCTAATCTAATTAGAAATTACTATTTCTAATCTCATCAGAAATTGCTTTTCCTTAATTAGAAAAATATTTTCTAGTTTTAAAAGGAAAGTACTTTCATAATTAAATAAAACTCTTTTAAATTTAATTAATAAGCTCATTTATACTATTTATTTAGATATTGATTTCTTAATTAATTAGAAAATCTTTCCTTAATAAATTAGAAAACTATGCTCATTTTTCTTAATTAATCAATGAAAACACTTTTAAAATTTAATAAAAATAGCTTTTCTATTAAATCTAGAAACTTATTATTATAAGTTTATAAATAAAGAAATAATTTCTAAATAAATAGAATTATAATTCTCTAAACATAAATTTATTTCATTCCGATCAAATTGAAATAAATAGATTTAATTAAGAAACACCTTTCTTAATTATTTTAGAAAACACTTTTGTTAATTTTAAAGAGTCTAATTAATGAATTTCAATCTAATTGAAATTAAATTTAAAATTTTAGAAACTATTTTTTCTAAAATTAATTAAGAATCAATATAATTATTAATCTTAATCATATTAAGAAAAATAATTACCTTAATGATTAATTCGGGAAATCTTTAGGCAAGGTAGAATGACACTTTGTAAATAGTTTACAAATGTTATTAATTAAATATAAGCTAATGGCGGAGAGCTAATATGATTGGACTCAAAATAGATTAGACATTAATTTTATGCTTTATGTCTAATTGAAACCTTGTATGATGAAATTGTTGAATTATATAGAAAATTCCTGTATGAAAAGATTACTCAAAACTACTTTAACATTATTAAATATTTGGGTGGTCATAATGTATTTTTAGATGTCAATCTTAAGCTATGGATATAAATTGTTTAATTAGAAACTAAAAAATAAATTAAAGGAGTTTAATTTATCTAATATTAAATATAATTTAGGGTTATAATTTATATCTATTACCAACACTGCTGGAAAAATAGGATTAGATATGATCTCATTTGTAGCGGAATAATTATGAAACTTTTTTCGTATTTTGATTTATAAAAAATCGAGATCACTTTAATTCTATAAAATGATTAACAATTAAATCATAATAAAGTATGGATCTTAATTTGTACTTTATTTTAAAGTTTGATCATTTTCTTGTCATATCCATCGAACCGTTTCTGAAACTATCTCATCTTAACCACTGTAGCCGCATAAGTTTCTGGCCTTAAAGGTATCCACAGAACAAGTTGAGAGAAATCTGTAACTATTACAGAGATGGTTAAGCAAGAAGTGCAAGCTCTATTAGAGCTTAAGCTTATTTATAATAAGTTTTGGATATTTTAGTAATTTAATTGGAATTAAATTCTAATTTCAATTAAACTTTAATTTGAATTACAAATAGTTCTAATTAAAATCTAATTATGTCCAAATAAGATTCAATATCTTATATTGATCCTTGTTTATTAAATATCTTATATTTAATCATAAAGTTTTTTTAAACTTTACAATTAATATGAACTTGATTTAAATATTTTGCTCTCTTCAACCTGTACTTTATGTGAGACTCATCAGGTTCTCAAATATGTTGGCAATGATTATAAATTATAATTCTAATTCATAATTAGAATTGAAATTTATCTTTAATTCTCCAATTAAACAATTTATAATCATAGATGAAGATTGATGTTTAGTAACAAATCATGACAAATATTTAGGAATGTCAAAGTGGTTTTGATTAACCTTTTTGTGCACGATTTTTTTCGTATAATTCAATCTTTTTGTCATACAATGTTTCAATTAGACATAAAGCATATAATTAATGTCTACTCTATTTTGAGTCTAATCATATTAGTTCTCTAACATTAGTTATCGATTCAATTAATGATATTTGTAAACTATTTATAAAGTGTCATTCCACTTTGGCCAAGAATTTCCCAAATCACTATTAATCGAGAATAACAGAACATTCTCCCTAATTACTTTAGGGTGATGAATCATATCTTAATCACTAACTACCTCCATATGGGGCCAGTTCAGTGAAATTATTCTCTAACAAGCATCCATACGTTCGTTTAAGTATTTCCATATTTTAGTCTATGAGATTGACTATTTTTTTCATAAGAAAAAACATAATGTGTGTTGGTCTTTTTATGTTATTAATGTCCAGTCTTAATAGAACAATGATTAGGAATAATTTAGGAATAATATATAAATGCAATATGAATCTCATAATTGTAATCTCGTCATGATTTTATATGCAATATATAATTATCCCATGGGCTTTATCATATATATCTAAACATGTACAAGATAAAAACTTCTTTAAATTATTTCTCACTAAAATACAACCAATCGCATTGTATCAGTTTATGCTTTAAAACCAATCGAGTGATTGTAGAGCATAAACTGACACAATAAAGATGAAGGAGAAGGATTCATAAGTTCTGTTGAGTCAAGGTCAGGGTTAGAGCAATTCAAAATTTGGACAGGTATTGAATTACTTAAAACTTGATCGAGATTGGATTAGAGCTGCATGATTTAGACCTAATCAAGTTTCGATTTGTGATCGAGTTACAACCTAGGAGGGTTAGACTGGATTGGATTTGTGATAGGTCTGGACCGTTGACATTCCTAATCATATAACATCACTTAGGATAAGTAGGGAATCCAAGAAAAGGCAAGATACAACCTTTGAAAGGTGAGGCATTAAATGGAAAATATATGGAACAACATCATTAACCCTTGAACTTTGCTAATAGTGACAAAGTATTATTAAAACTTACACACAAAATCTAGAAGAAGATTAGTGGGAAGATAATATAAAGAGTTAATCGCCAAATATATGATGGTCCTTTAGAAATCATTTAAGAAAGTTGCCTACCATATAAAGCTAATGAAAAAGGTTAAAGATTTGTCCTACTTTCTTTGTTAATCAAACATAATTCCTTACAAAATGGAAAGAGGAGTTAGCATATGCAAATTGGGAAAATGATACTCTGAAGACAAGATTTAGCCCCTTTTGATGTCGGAGGTCCTTTTGTGCACTCAACTGAAACTGGCAATAAGATACTCTTTGTTACTCGTTAGCCAACAAAACTTAAACATGGTAATGACGTGTTTAAATAGGGAACCTGAACAGCTAGGTGAAGGCATCAAGCACCTAGCTTATAATTTATGCACAATTTCATTTACCAGAGGGAAGTGTACTACACATATTCTGGAGTGAGTATGATGACCCTAACTTCAAGATAGATTCATATAGTGATAATTAGCGATTGATTGTTATTTGTTGACAATTACGATGACTGATAGTAATGTTGGTTGATGTGAATATTCCCTCTCAAGAGTTACTTTGTTTGAACTTGACATATTTGTCAAAATCTAAGAACAAAACATGAATTCCAGTAATTGAAAACATAAATTACCTACAAATTCTGTATGTGTTTGTATAAAGTGTGCGAGAGACTAAGTAAAATTTGTCCTTCGTTTTCCACATGAATAAATAACTTTTCATTATTTGTCATCTCATCTACGTTTCTGTCACTACATATTAATTAATAAGAACGAAATGCACATAAGTTACTTGACAAAAAGACGCGTATCGAGTATCTGTAAATTAGGAACTTAATTGCAATTACAATGGAAACTTGGTGTACAGCCTTAGTAGAGAAGTATGCCATTCAACGACAATGAATAGATACCGGGAGCTTGGGAACAAGAAAGCTGTCGTTTTCTGTGTCCTCTCGTGTGGGACAGGGTTCCAACCGTGTACGTTCTTCAATTTTCCTTGGTTTGCACGTCAGGTGCTAACCTCAACAGCAGCCTAGACCTCGCAAGTTTAAACTTTAAAGTTCTAGAAGACATATTCTTGGTAGTACTGAACAATCCAGCAAGGGTCTCGCTTGGTCCGCAGGCTCCTTCTATTTTATCCTTGTTTTAGTATTGGATCTATGTACCATCAACATTTAGTAATTGTTATTTTACGTATTTAGAATCTTGGATGATAACATGGAGAACTGTTTTTCTTCGAAATTTTTTACGAGAAAGTCTTAATTATAGAAAGACATCTTTAAGTCATCCACATTTATATTAATCTCCACTCGGATGTGATAAATCCCATCCTCTTTCCAACTCTGTTGCGCCTTAGTAAGTTGGAGAACCCTTTTCGTAGAAGCCGCACCAAAGGCCGGCAAACATGGTGACAGAAAAGGAATAAGAAAGCAAAAAGTACTTTTTGTTTCTGTGAGCAAAAGGATATTATATAGCTTGATGTACAGAGAATGCTAACAAATTGCTGTAACAGAAATTGGTTGTACAGCTAACGATGATATTAAGAAATAAAAAGGAATTAAGAAATAAAAACCAAAGAAAATGAAACAAGGAAAAGACCCAATAGCCCGAAAGGTCCGAAAGATAGGCGGACAATATGGGGAAAAGAAGAAATTAGGGTTCGTCGTTGTGTTTGGGGTTTGTTACATGGTGATTTTCGACAGGTTTATTAAAGACTATGCTTGTCCCTGCATGCTTGGTCGTGCTCAGCCTGTAACATATGCGAATTTTAGTTGAAAGATCTTCGACACCTCTAAACTAAAGCATCTTATTGCATTGAGTAATTGGTTTGACATTGATACTACAAAATTGTGAAAAACAGGAAGATTTCAACACTGAATAACAAGGAATTGCTTGTGCATGTTCAATTCCCTTTTAACTTTCAACCAACGATTTAATACAAACAAACACGAAACTGAAAATGGAGACTTCTGACTCTTTATTTGCGAAAAAGGGGATGAGACACATTTAGCTTTCCTGAATTTGAGAGCACTTCCAACAAGATGCTGCAGTAATGGGTTTAGATTTCCATCCCAGAACTAAGCACCCTTTCTCTTCTGCAACTGTGTAACCATCAAAAACTTTGAACTTTGCCAGCCATTGTTTGGCTTGCAGTATCATGCTCATAGGTGCCGCCTGGAATCCAGCTCGACTCATCCTCCTACGCCATTGGTCATTCCTTTCATGTCTTTCTATTCTAGCCGGTCCTTCACAGCTAACAATGTTCTTGATCTCCTGTGCGAAGAAGAACTGCTCTATCTTGGCCCTCTTTGTATCGTACTTAGGCAGCATAGCGTCTAGGGAGTCAAAAATAGCTGAATAATAGTGCAATGCCTCCATGAACCTTCCTAGGAAGAATGGCCCGTTATGGCTTGAATCTTGTTCCACTAGAATGAAAAGCCTTGGTGACAGCTGCTGAAGAACCTGCAGAACTGAATTTAGCGCCCCTCTGCTCTCTTTTACTGCACAATGCAACTGAAGGATACTGTTAACTATCACAGCTTCACCATCTACTATATTGAAATCTTCTACTGACAGGCTTTCCAAGCTACTGTTTATTGATAAAAATTCAAACTTCAATCCCAAGTTTCGTGCATAAAGCTTTAGCTCATCTCCGATTGTTTTGAGCCGCATGGCAGAGTTTCCTATACCGGTTATCCGAAGGCAGCATGGAGGTTTACCAGTGCGGTTGGCAAGACTATGCATTAGGTTTTTCCATTGTTGTCCATGAGGTAGTCCTAGGGACATACCCAAGTCCACAACATGAACAGAACTCTCTCCCTCAATGGCTTCCAGTATTTGAACATTTGCTACCAAATGACCAAATTGGATTTGTGGGCAAATCTCATAGACGAGTTTTAAGGCCTCATCTTTTTCTGAGTTACCATCAACAGATTGTCCAGTGGAACCTTGAACTCCCACTGCCCCAAGTGGTTGTAGCAGTGCAAACCGGTCCGCTAGACCTTGGACAAAACAAGAAGCAACTCTCTGAAATGATGTTCCAAAGACGAGGGCATTAGCCCGGAGCTCGGACAGCAGCACGGAAGCATGTGTATTGTCTCTATAAGCCACGGCTTCAGCACAAGCAATGAGTTGGTGAACCAGCTTCATCTGATCAGAATTTCCTTCTTCTTTGACGTCAGTTTTCTGTCCCCCAATCTGATCAGCAGCGGATTCTTGCATGGCCTCAATTGCTAAGTATCTCTCGGCATAAGCCCAAACATATTCTCTGAAGGGCACTCTTGGAATGTTGGTCAAGCTCTTTGAATTCCTGCTATTGTTGCTAGAACCATGAAAATCAAGTTTACTACCAATGGATTCATAAAAATCAGGAGCCAGCTTTGGCCTTTTTGAGATTCTTGATGCATCTAAATCCAAACGGAGAGAAGGGCTATTTCCTAATTGTGAGAAACATGGATAGGAATAGCAGAGATTTAGATCGAAGGTCACAGTATCATCATTTCCTTCATCCGTACACAAGCCATTATTCATGCAAAGACCATGATGAACCATTTCTAATTCCAATGATATCAATGCATACAGTAAATGAGTTCTGTGAGGCCCATCTGCTCTATGGGAAATATATATATTTATATATGGAAGAATACTTGTTAACGGTGAAGATTACAAGGTTAGATATTTTAATGCGCTGTCTTTGTATAATTACTCACAAAGAATGAGCTTAGTTTTGTTAAGGTAGTGCAATGTGCAGACATAGATCAATCACACTGCACGTTTCCAGGCGCATTATCGTGGGATTTGTATGGTCAAGGAGTTTAATATACTTTTCCAGGACTCCAATTCTATGAATGTGATGTTTTGAATACAATATTCTCAATATCTCCTACTGACTTCTACTTTATCTTTGTTTCAAAATTGTAACTATTCTTTTCTTCGTTGGCAGCGTTCAAGTTAAAAGAGAGACCACTATAATAGGCAGCAACTCTGTCTGCATCTGTCTATATTTGTTTAAGTTGTATGTAAATAACTAGACATGATCACGTAGGGTTCTGAAGCAGACAATGATAGGGACATGCTTGTGTTGACATTCTTTTTCCTGTATGATGAAATTGGCCGGCTGCTACAGATGATACTACAATGCAATATTTGTTTACTCGTGCTTGTTTGCATGACCATAAACGCATCTGCATAATGTTCTTCGCTCCTGCAAGAATACCCTCATTTCACATGAATGCTTCTTGCTGCCGGCAAAATGACCTGGATGGAAACCTGTTGTATTTGAATTAAACGCAGAATAGCAGTCGCTTTCGACAAAAGGTAATAAACTGATTCCAAAACCGCACAAGTTTGTTTATGTAATCAAATATATTTATTGTTAGGATCTTTGTGTGGTTTCTGTAATATCTTTAGAACTGATGATGTATTTGCTTGAACTTCTGATTTGCATAAATGGAGAGTTTGCAGAAAAATAAAGAAGACACAAGATTTACTTGGTTCGATAGCACAAAGCTATCTACGTCTAAGGGTCACATACACCGGATTTTCACTAATGTCAAGAAAGAAGTGATACAAGAGATTGAGTGTTTTGTAAAACACCTGCAAGGGCTTCTCACAAACTCTCTAGTTCTTTTTTGATAAATACTCTAGCACTCTCTCAATTTTTCTTCTTTTTTGATAAGTACTCTAGCACTCTCTTAAATTTTCTTTTCTTGAATCAGAGGACTGAATGTAAATAATAGCTTGTTATGTTGTTATTTTTTTATGCTTAAAGCATGTCCTATTTATAAGTGTTGAGGATGCTTGCTTTCGGGTGTTGTTGTGTAAATAAGACATGTTGCATGCTTTCTCCACGTGGCTCACTAATGCTTATACTGTGCATTTTACTTATGTTGTTTACGTCCACGTTTTGTCTTAGAATTTTAGCTGTCTACGATTATGTTTTGTGAGGAATCTGATGCATGCTCTTCATATGTGTCTGTCTAAAGTTCAACACATCTCTTCAGACACTATTCGAACATTCGAGAGTCTAGTTTCTCTTTTCTTTGTAAGCTTCAGATACTTTCTTCCCTCTTCTCCTTCAATTCTTCATTTATGTATTTGTTTGTTGAGATTGCGTGAGGGTTAATGGAGAATCTCGTGAGTTTCTTCACGTTCTTCCCTGCTTCTTCACGAATCTTCACGCAATCCTTCAATTCACGACTGATTTCAAAAAACCAAAACCCTAATTTTTTCGATGTTGTGAGATCAACGGGTAAGCTCTAATTTTTTTCTTCAAGGCGTTTCATTTATCTGTAGAAACTCTTTATAGAAAATGAATTTCTTTATTAGAACTATTTTTGTCCCAAAATCTAACGGGTATTGATCTCCTTTTATTTTCTTCAGGTCGACTTCTCCACTGTTGATCTTGTCTCTGATGAAGTGGAGTCGAACATCTATGTGCTTCGACCTCTGGTGTAGAACCGGGTCCTTGCTCAGGTAGAGTGCGCTCTGACTATCTGTGTGTATGGTTGCTTCTGTTGTTTAACTTTGATTTTTGATAATACTCCCTTAAGCCATATTAGCTCCTTTAAGCCTTCTATGATAGCGTAGTATTATGCTTCTGTTGTAGATAGTGACACTACTGATTGTTGTTGAACTTTCTAGCTTATTGTGTTGCCTGATAATGTGAAATAGTATGCTAATAGTGATTTGCGTGTGTCCTTATCTACTGCATAGTCTGCATCTACATAACCATTTAGGCTTGTATGTTTAAGGACTTCTAGGTTAGATTTAGAAAAACATAGACCATGATTTAGGGTTCCCTTTAAGTATCTAAGTACTATTTTAAAACCCTGCCAGTGTTCTAGAATTGGATTAGCTATGAGTCTGCTAAGTAGGCTGATTGCATGTGCTAAGTCAGGTTTAGTACAAATCATAATATACATTATACAACCTATACCCGCATCATAAGGATATTTCTGCATGTGTTTATGTCCTGCTTCTGTTACTAGACTCTTAGCAGCTGTCAGCTATAAGTTTGTGGCAATTGGAGCAGGACTAAGTTTAGCATCTTCCATGTTGAACTTGCATAAGACTTTTCTGATCTAGTCCCTTTGGATCAACCATAGCTTTTCTTCTGCTTCATTCCTTATGATTTGCATTCCCAGTAGCTGTTAAGCTTTCCCTAGGTCTTTCATATCAAAGTTCTTCCTCAAAGCATTCTTCACTTCTTAAATTTTCTTCACTAGCTTTCCTGTGATGATTAGATTATTAACATATGTAACACCTTACTCCCGCAAGACCCGAACCCGACATCGATGGTGATATCCGAGTCCGTGTCTACGAAAGTGGTGTGTTAAAGCACTCAATCATTCAATAATTGGTATAAATCTTTTTTTTTAAATCAGTACCATATTTTGCAAAGTTCAATATTCAGATTGGGCCCACTAAGCTTCATAAATATTTGAAATCAACCCATTACAATTATTAGAATTCTAATAGCCTATTTGGGGTCCACTGCGATTACAAAACACTATTGTTCAGA
>JAOSBL010000003.1:8200312-8213474 GCA_027568915.1 Erythroxylum roraimae | reverse complement strand
CCACGATCTCCACTTCTGCATGGGAAGTTACTGACGGGAACGGACTGCTCATGCTGGCGGGCTATGGAGAGCGTGGACCGGGCTGGAGCCCGTCGTTACTTGTTGGGCTCAGGGCCTGCTGTATAGAGGATGGACCAATCGATCCGTGGGTTGTCTTAAATGGGTCCGAGCCTGGCACGGTCGGCCCGACCAAAATTCATAGGATAATTGACTGAGCCTGAATGTGTGGTCTACAATTGCACCCGATTATATATGTTGTTCTGGTCCAGATTTTTTTACCATTATACTCATATACATGTAACAAATTTCAAGGTATCTCAAGCTTAAGTCGTTTCATTGGCCTTTAATAACATAACAAAATTGGAGACTCCGCAAATACATTATCTAAATAAATTAGAATACATGACAGACCATTTCAAGGTATGGTGCTGGCTTGCTTATTTACTACTCCAGGAAAAGGAAATTTTACACAATCTCATGTATAAAAAGTTTAAAGCCTGCCATCAGTCTACCACTCTAGATCATTAAGGGAACCAGTTCGACACATTCCGCATCCAATATATACGTCATTCGTCACATAACGCGAGTATATCTCCTTAGTTCCTTAAGTTCCTCCCGTTCTTTTCATGTTACTGTTCCCATGGGATGTAAACTTTTAAGGGAGCTTGTATTTATAAAAATACTTATACATATTAAAACTGAAAGAAAGTGAAGAGTATTAAATACTTATACATATTAAAACTGAAAGAAAGTGAAGAGTATTCTTTTGTTACCAATGAATCCCTTGACATGATATATGTATCATACAAAATTCTGAATAATTTAATACTATACAAATTTCATATTTGAACAAATTTAAGATAAGTATCTATACACATTTTTTGAAGTCTTTCATCTAAATTTCTTGAACTAAATTTAATGTGATGTTAACTGAAAATTCCTTCATTTTTTATATAGATAAAAGACTCTAAATAGCACCATGTATGGAAATGTAGCCAAATACTTTTAGCTACGTTTCAAAAAATATAGTTAATAATCTTTAGCTACGAAAGTTGTGCGCGAAAACTTATTGGCAACAATTTCGTAAAATGTCGCTTATATTTTTTCATTTAGAAAATTTAGCGTAACAAAAAAGCATTAGCGACGATTATGAAAAAATGTAGCCTATAGTTTTCTGCTACGGGGATTTGACGACATTTTTGGTGATGAATGTAAATCATCACTATTGACTATTAACAATGATTTTGTTACTTTTGATGTAGTAAGAATACCTCATAAAACAACTACAATAAAAGCTTTTCTAGCTCTCACAAAAACTCATCTCTAACCTTTAGAATTAAGTACAAATTGATACATACGTGCACACGTATACCAATATTATTCCTAAATAAATTCTAGAAATCAAACTTTAATAAAATTATAAATGATGAAAGCTATGTAGATTTTAAAACTCTTCTATCATCAGTGTTTCTATTTCATGCAATTTTTGTCTCTCAAACTAATCTTTAAATCTCAAAAGGACAAGATTTTGTACCACACAGTCACCCACAACTCTATTCCTTTTGATCCATGAAAATAACTAATACTTTCGGGGTCCAGATTTAGTGGAATTAAACAAATAAATATCTATGGAATGGGAGTGGACCCATAAAAATCTCCTCATCTAGCCCATTTTAGAGGAGAAATCTAGCACCCTTTAACTACTTGAAAGTTATCCCTACAAGCTTACTACAAAGCTTGAAGTTACTTATGGGAACCACCTTCGTTAACATGTCCTAGTCATTTTTTTCATATGAATCTATCTAATCTTGCATTGCTTTAAGCCAAGAGTCTTTGTCTTTGAGTTCTTTGGCTCCTGTTTAATAGTGACTAGTCCCACATCTGGATATCTAGTCAAAGGTCTCTTCATTCTAGTTCACCTTTAAAGTTAAGACATCTTTTAACACTTGATCAAGTTGCTCCCCCTGCTCATAATTGTCATTGACCTCTTCTATATCATCCACAAGATGAATCTCATGTGACTCATTACCATCAAATTGCCCCTGATCATTACTATCTTGTGCCATTTAATGTCCTCCATTTTAGGCAGATCAATAGAAGTAAGAACATGGGTAGTACCTGTAGTACAAAACCGATAAATTGTTGGAAATAGTCTTCCTTTATTTAATGAGATCTGCACCCATATCATGCTCATAGAAGATTTTTTTGTACTTCTAACGACCTTCTATTTTTCTAAGTCGTACAACCTATAGTCAAACTCCTCATCACCATATCTAATAAACACACAATGAGTAGTTTTCAAATCTAATTTTGATCTTTGCTTCTTTTACATATGCTTAAAAACCTTACTTTTGAACACATTTTGAAGTGTATAAGTTGTGTCCTTCCCTTTCCACACTCTCTTAGGAATGTAAAGCTCCAAAGGGATTGAAGGAGTTTTGCTAATCATGTATACTGTGGTTTTAACCACCTCACCCCAAATGGACTTTGGTTCATCGATAAAAGTAACAAAGAAATTGTAACCACCCAATGACTTTACCTCTATAGGACCACATATATTAGAGCGCACCAGTTCCAACCTTTTATGGAAAGACACTTGATGTTGCTTTCCAGCCATGTAATAATCAAAGGGGTTGAGAGAAATCGTAATCTTTGCAGGGATAAGTGATTTTTAAGCTAACAATTTGATCCTCTTTTCACTAACATGTCCCAATCTTGGGTTCCACAAATATAATGAGGTGTTTTTTTTAACGAAATATATTTATCTAGCACATATATAGGGTGTAGCATAATCCACCACGAGTAACCGTCAGTGCTCCTTTAGATAACATCCACTTGCCATCTCTAAAAAGGGTACTGATATCCCTTTTGATCAAGAATATTTATCGATAACAAATTGAGACGCAAGACTAAAATGTGTTGAATACCTCTTAAGGTTAACACATACCTAATGTTGATTTGAACTAAGATGTCACCCACCTATGCTAACGATGCTAGTAGACCTCTGGTTACCTATATTCACACTTCGAAAATCATTACTCCTATAGTTGGTGAAGTACTATCTCTTTGGAAAACAATGGTTAGATGCCCTTGTATCGATAACTCACTCTGAATATGAATAATTAAAGTAGAGGTACTCATTGGTCTCACAAATTAAAGGAATCTCAGCAATTGTGCTCAAGGCTATTGCTTTAGTATTGTTGTATATCGATAATTCTATTTATCTTACTTTTTTCGATCTCTCTTATTGTAGTAGAACGTCTTTATGTGACCAAGTTTGGTACAGTAATGACATGTTTTGGTCTCCTTATCATCTCTTGACTTCGACCTATTCTTCGACTTACGTTGCACTTTAAGACCTCTCCATTTTCTTCTTCCTTTGTTTTCTACCATAAGAGCCTACATGTTATTAACATCAATCTCCTTCCTTCTAATCTCTTTATTAAATATGCTCTCTTTAATCATATCAAAATAAAGCACACCATTTAGAGCATAGTTGTTGATAATCACAACTAAAGTTTTTCAATTATCCAGTATGGAACTTAATAAGAACAAAGCTTGTAATTCTTCGTCAAGGATGATCATCATTATAGTCAACTTATTGATGATATCCTAAAATCATTTAGATACTTCAACAATGATTTCTTAACTTTCAACTTCAGGTTCACTAACTATTTAATCAAGGAGGCCTTGTTATGAGCGGTTTTCCTCACTTAAAGCCTCTTCAACTTGTTCACAGCTTGAGAGGATTCGCCTCATGGGATTCAATCCATAATATAATTGTTCCCAACATCTTCTACTTCATCTTCTCCCACTCTCTATTTGTCATCGTCTCTGCCTTTGATGGGACATGGTCTTTTATACTTTTTTTTACATCAATTAGATCATAGAGGTGCCTACAATACATTAGATATGCTGTCACAAATCTCCAAATTGAGTAGTTAGTCAACGTTATCTTCACCATAGAGTTATTACCGCTCTCTATACTGAAGGCTCTAATACCACTTATTGGGCTTTGATACAACTTATTGGGACTCCAACCAATAATGCTCACACGATCAACGAGATCACTAAGCCAATAACAAGCTACTCAAATGATATAGAAGGTGACAAAAAAAAAGATATAGGATTTTACTGATAGGAAATCCCCCTAATCCAATAATAACAAGATATAAGCGTTAAGGTTTTGTGTAAATAATACCTTATAAGATAACCACATCTAAAGCTTTTTTTTACCTCTCATAAAAACGCATGTCTAACCTTATAAGACAACCATATCTAAAGTTTTTTTTGGCTCTCCCATAAAAACTTATCTATAACCTCTAAATTTGAGTATAAATTGATACACACGTGTGTGCGCTCATCTCTAACCATTAAAATTGAGTATAAATTGATACACACGTGTGTGCGTGCGCACACATAGCCAACATTTACTATTTTTTGTTACAAAACTTGACAATTAACTTTTTATTAGTCACTTCTAATTCCCAACTTTTTATATATTAGTTTTGGATCCTATATTGCTAATTATTTTTTATAGTAATGGATTAACAAGTTCAAAAACATAAATAGAATAAAGGTTCACCTAGCTAATTATTTTTTATAGTAATGGATTAACAAGTTCAAAAACATAAATAGAATAAAGGTTCACCTGTTATGTAAAGGTTCTAATTACATTATTTAATCCTTTTTCGGTTTGCAAACTTTAAGCAACCTTGTTATCACTTGTTTTTCTATCCATGTATAATGATATGATATTGTGTCCATGACATGATTAATAGTTAATAATGTAAGTAGATCATCTAATCAAAACTAAAAAAGAAAATGCAAGCAAAACCAAACACATTATCATCTGAAGTGAAATTTGTGAGTTTTTATGAATATGGTTAACAATAGCATAACCAAAGGCATAGTAGTAAAAAAAATGAATTATTTATTTATTTGTCTTAAATGTTATATTACTTGAGTGAACTACAACAAAACATACTTTTAGTGACGAAAATGATCGTCGCTAAAAGTATGTAAATTTAGCGATGATTTAAATTCGTTGCTAGAATCATCTCCAAATCTCCATAGGTAAAAAATATAGGCGCCATTTTTTCATATTCGTTGCTAAAAATATTTTTGTTACGCTTCAACTTCGTAGAAAAATCGTTGCTAATACTTTCTTGCTACGAAGTTGGAGCATAACAAAAATATTTTAGCAACGAATATGAAAAAATATCGCCTATATTTTTTACCTATGGGGATTTGGCAACGATTTTGGAAATCATTGATAATACTTTCTTGATACGAAGGTGAAGCATAACAAAAATATTTTAGCAACGAATATGAAAAAATATTGCCTATATTTGTTACCCATTGAATTGTCGCCAATATTGTTTCATTATTTGCTATGTTTTTTAAAACGTAGGTAAAAATTTTTAGCTACGCTTTTGTAATCGTAGCCAAAAACTATTAGTGAGGTTTTTGTAAACATAGTCGACCAAAAATTTTTAGCTACGTTTTCTAAAATGCACTCAAATTTTTAATATACATTTTAACTAAATATTATACAATGTTAATTATAATTATTTATGGCATTTTTATCCATATTATTGTATATAATATTTTGATTTTTAAAATTTATTATTAAAAATATAATGAAAATAAATGAAAATTAGAAGCATTGTATATTAAAAATAAAATGTTATTAAATTAGACCGTGTATTAAATTTTAATTACAACTTCAAAATTATTTGTATACAAAATAAAAATATCAAAATAGTCACTCAGACCTATCTTCATCTTCACTGCTTACATAATTCGAGCTAAGTATTTCTTAGATACTTTTCATACTTGGCCACCTTTTTTTAAGGGACTTGTTTTCCTTTTCAAGACATTGAATGTATGTTGGTCTTGATGAGGATGAAGCAACTGGGCCAAACCCAAACCCTTTGATGTATCTAGATTATGTACCAAGTACCTTGTTGTAAATGTCATCTACATTTGGCTTATTTCTGATAGATATTGATGTTTGCAACTTCTGCATCTTATTCTAAAATTTGAAAAAAAAAATCAATATTCAATTCAAATAATATTAATTAGTACTACATAAATAAATAAACTTAAAATTTAAACAAATTTTTATACTTATATAATTATTATGCACTTCTTCAGACATCTGTGCTTCACCTTCTTTATAGTGTATTAGTTTGTAGAGTGTGATCCTATCACATTTTTCTCCATTTAGTTCCTTCTGACTTTATTTTATGGATAAAAAATATATAACATAATAAATAATATTGTATTTATTGATATAATTATAAATTCTAAATAAAGAATTTACATATTCATTACGCGGGACTACAAATGATTTAGAGCCTTGGTTGTGAGGAGTTTTCATTTTTCCTCGGTTAACCTTGGCTTTCTCACACTTTTCCTAAACAAAGAAAAGGAATAGTCATTAAATTGTGTAACAAGATTAATGGAAGCAAATATGAAGAGATAGAAAACAAACCTGAACATTGGGAGAGACCTAATAATCACACAAACTATTCCAATTTTATAGAGACATCCACTCCAGAACATGTCTCCTGGCCTCCTCATCCGAAGGAAAAGATTTGAAATATTTATGCAATCGATAACGATGACCTTGGTCCTTTGTTTCAAAAGTGAAGTGACACAATTTGAAACCTCAGGTTTGTCGATATTGAAAATATTCAACTTCATCTGTGAACAACAAGTAAAAGTGAAATTAATATTTAAAAAAGCAAAACAATATTGCATATAATTTAATAAATTGAAAATTTATCGAAACTTTATCCAAAGTATTCTCTAGTAGGTTGTCTTCCTTCAATTACTTGGCATGCTTAAGGTAAAGCAATTTAGTTTTGGAAATTACCCTTAACTTACTAGAAAATTTTACAGATTGAACCTTGTCTATAGGACGACCTTAAGAGGTATCAATATATACAGACAACTTGTTATTCATTGCAACATTAATTCGTTGCAACTCATAATCTTTAGTTATGCCTTTACCTCCTTTTCTTATGGCGGTATTAGAACCTGACAATAAATGAATAATGATAAGAAAACACGAATTAAACATGTAAATATATATTTAAACATAAGTCTATTTGTACATGATAAAGATTAACAAACCTACAGATCCCTCTATACTAGTTGAGGCAGATGGAGGTTGTCGCTAACTTGGTTCATTAACAGATGAAGTCAATTGTTGTTGTTGGCTAGGATCTGATTGATATGGTTGTGGTTGAGTAGGTTTTGAATGATGTGCTTGTTATTGACTAGGGATAACTTCGATATTTGTCACCTTCTTTCCTTTTGTTTCTACCAGGTGCCATTATATTGGATATCTATAACTCAAATATCAACATTACGGATAAATATAAGTCAACATCAAAAATACGTATAAACATAACTCAAACATCAACAATCCGCATAAACATAAGTCAAACATCAATATTGTGCATTAACATAACCAAATATTAACAATATGTATAAATATAACTCAAACATGAACAATTCGCATAAACATAACTCAAACAGCAACATTCCACATTAACATAACTCATCAGTCAACATTCTACATAATCATAAGTGAAATATCAACAATACATATAAATATAATTCAAACATCAACAATCTGCATAAACATAACTGAAACAACAACATTCCTCATTATCATAACTGAAATAGCAACGTTTTGCATTTATTATTCTTTCTCTTAGGAATTGATTAGGTTATCCTATATTTATTATTTGGTTGTGGTGTAAAAATGATTGAATTCTCTATTTTATTGTTTTTATGTATGAACCCATTGCTAAAATTACAATATAATCCTAATTGTTATGTTGAGATTCATTTATGGCAACTAATGGCTTTGAATAATTAGGGATAACATAACCTAAATTTAAATGACCCGATCTTGTGTGGTTCTTGCCTTGATTATTTGTTTTCCTAATTCGTAATGTGGGAGTCTAACTAAACTAAAGATCTTATCCTAGGTCGTTCAATAATTAGGTTTAATTAACTAGTGCCTCTTAATTAAACATGACTTGAGGGAAAACCAGGGTTAACAGAGCTTGTTATTAGCCTACAATTAATAGTTTCTAGGAGAGGTATAAGGATAACAACTTAATGAAGTATGTTTAATTATGTGTAGTCCGAGATTGAACCGATGACTGGGTCCTTGACGAATTCATCTCTTTTCATCATTTGTGAATGTTTTCTTTAATTTGTTTTCATTAGTTTAGCTTCATTTTATTTTTTTATTTGCAATCAAACCAAACCCCCTATAACCTAAACACAAATTCTTTTTATAACAAAAACTAACCGAACACACTTTATGGGATCGAACTAGACTCGCCATTGCTATAGTTATAGGTCTAGTTTTTTAAGTAGTGTTATGATGCACTATGTCAATTTTGATGCTGGGGATTAATATCTTTTGCTTTTGTGAATTTATTTATTTGTTTATTTTATTTTTATTTTTGGTTAATTTCTTTTCATGTTTGGTTAGTTACAATGTATGCCACTATCTTCTCACTCTAGTAAATTGAAATTTGATCTAAAAATTGAAAAAACGCTATGCAGGTCGAGAAGAAAAGTTGCACAAAGTTTCAAGGATCCATCACCAACTAACAAGAGACTTGGTTCTTCACTAGGAATTTAAATAGCTTTAGATTTGCTTTCTGATTCTTTTAGTGATTTCATTTCTAAAATTGATTTTAATATGGTAGAACAAAATAATGACCACACTCTTAAGTAGTTGGTTACTCCTAATTTTAATTATCAACCTTTGTGTATTGATTTTCCTACCATTGATGTTGTTTTTGAGCTTAAATCTTGTCTAATTCATCTTTTGCCTACTTTTCGTGGTATTCCAGGTGAAGATCCTCAAAAGCACCTTAAGGGGTTTCATGTAGTCTGTTCTAGAATGAAGTCAGCTGGGATAAAGAAGAGCTGATTAAGTTGAAAGCATTCTCATTCTTATTGGGAGACACTGCTAAGGATTGGCTTTACTACTTGCCATCTGGATCATTCCCTACTTGGAATGAGATGCAGAGACTTTTTCTCTAGAGAAGTACTTCCCTACCACTCGAGTTACAAAATATTTGAAAGGAAATATGTGTAATTTGACAACACCATGGAGAGACATTATATAAGTACTGGAAGCATTTCAAGAGGCTTGTGCTAGCTGCCCTTACCATCAAATCAGTGAAAAACTCTTGATCCAATAATTCTATGAGGGCTTATGCCACAAGAAAGAAGTATGATAAATGCAACAAGCGGAGGTGCATTGGTGGATAAGACACCAATTGAAGCCAAAAATCTGATTTCCAACATGGTTGCTAAGAGAAGACCCTAGACCATTGAAAGTCAATGAAGCTAGTACTGCCACATTAGAGCAACAGATAGTTGGGTTGACATCTTTAGTTAGACAAATAGCTGCAAACGGTGTTTAACAAGTCAAGGTATGCAAAATTTTCACAATGTCCTACATCCCACTGATATGTGTCCAACCTTGCAAGAGACTTCCATGAAACAAGTGAATGCTTCCGGAAGTTTTCTAGGTCAACCATAAAGGAAGTATGATCCTAGCTACCCCTATGCACAGAATTCATAATGGAAGAATCCTCCATTCAATAACTATGGGAAGCAAGGACAACAACAAGGCTCCTACCAATAACCATATCAATGACAAGCTCAAACATCAAGTTCTTGACCTTGACTGAAAGAAATGATGAAAACATTGACTTAGAATACCACTTAGCTCCAAAATAATGTCATACAATTTCAGCAACAAATAAGAGCTAGCATTCAGAATCTGGAGAATCAATTGAGTCATATAGCTACTCTTGTGAGTTGATTGGAAAATCAGAGTTTGATTAAACTGCCTTCTCAAATGATTGTAAAACTGAAAGAGAATGCAAGTGCTATCACCTTGAGAAGTGGTAAAGAGATAGAGGAACAAAATAAGACTCCTATTATTGGTGATGATGAAGAATTTAAAATGGAACTTGAAGTGTCTCCAAAAGAAGCTTAAAAGGGAATTAAGTTAAATTCTCAATCTCTTGTAATTAAAAATTTTACTAATATTTTGCCTCCTTTTCCTAGCAGGTTTGCTAAATCAAAGAAAGAAGACCAAGATAAGGAGATTTTGGAAATGTTCAAAAAGGTAAAGGTGAACATACATCTGCCTCAGTATGCCAAATTTCTCAAGGACTTATGCACGTTTAAAAGGAAACTGAGAGGAGACGAGAAAGTAAGTGTGGGAGAAATGTATCCGCAGTTATTCAAAGAAAGCTTCCCCCAAAGTGTAAGGATCTAGGTACATTTTTAATTCCCTACAAAATAGGTGATACTAGATTTGAAAAGGCAATGTTTCCATTTTCCATTTACACTTTATTGAATTTGGATCTTTGAAAGAAACATGTGTTATAATTCAATTCAATGATAGATCTAATGTTTATCTTGAAGGAGTTGTAGAGGATGTTTTAATGCAGGTTAACGAATTGGTTTTCCCAGCTGACTTTTATGTATTGAACATGGAGGGAGAACCTTCATCAAATTTTGCACCAATCCTTTGGGTCGACCATTTTTGAAGACATCAATGATAAAGATTAACGTGGATGCAGGAACATTAACTATGGAATTTGATGGTGAAATTGTTCACTTTAATATTTTTGAAGCTATGAGGTACCCTAGTGATGTTCATTCTGTTTTATCAATTGATGTAATTGATTGCTTATCTCAAGAAGTTTTTGATATGGAAGGCAAAGATGAGTTAGAAATCATTCTTTCCATGAGTTTACAGGAAAACACTTTGCAAAAGGCTAACTTATTCATTACAGATGATATGGAAGAAATCATGCTAGCATTGTAATCACTGCAACCAATGCCAAAAAGGTATGTGTTTCCAAATATTGAACTGCCAATAGCTCATACGAAATCTCTACCTTCGGTTGTGCAGGGACCTATAATTAAACTAAAGCAATTATCGGACCACTTGAAATATGTATTTTTGGGGAAAGGAGAAACATTTACGATAATCATATCAAAGAACTTAACTGAGCTTTAAGAGGAAAAGCTCATTTGAGTACTTAAAGACCACATCACAGCTATAGTGTGGACCATAGCTGACATTAAGGGTATTAGCCCTTTGACATGTATGCACCGAATTCTTTTGGAAGAAGGATCCAAACCATCAAGAGAATCACAAAGAAGATTGAATCCTCCGATGAAGGAAGTGGTAAACACGAAGATCTTGAAGTTGCTTGATGTTGGTACAATCTATCCAATTTCAGATAGTAAATGGGTAAGTCCAGTCCAAGTGGTACCAAAGAAGACTGGGATTATAGTGGCGAAAAATGAGAATAATGAGTTTGTCCCTACAATAATTTAAAATGGATGGCAAGTATACATCGATTATAGGAAGTTAAATTGTAGCGCCCCCTTACCACAGGGTACACACCGGAACGCCCGGAGGTCATTCTGGTACATATCCTACGATAAGGGCGAGCTACGATCGATCACTTCATTCACTTCATATGGCATCATATCATTATTCACTTATAAAGCATCAATAGAAAAACCATAATATTTTTTTTAAACTACTTTCTCCTCATTTCATTTCACAAAACCAAAAGTCTACATTGCGTCTTTCAACTTTACTACAAGTACATCAACAAAACCTAGCACATAAGTACTACATGAAAGAGGAAAATATATCAAATCTATCTAAGCCATCCAAAAGAAATCCCAGCTGACCGACCTTTGAGCCATGACTTCTCTTACCCGATTCACAATCTACACGGCAGTAGAGCCTCTCAGTAGCTAAAGTCGTCTCTCGGTCCTGAAAAGACAACATTGCAATTTTAGTGAGTTTTGCGAACTCAGTAAGGTAACCATCATCGATGGTTCACTGAATTCATGCCACACATCAATTCATATAACAATTATGACACAACTTTGCATTTTAAATGAGTAACACATTTTCACCTAAGCATAAGCAATTTTGCATTTCACTCAATCAAACATACTTAACAAGATGCATATGAAATGATCATGAGATACTTTTCCAATTATTACATTGTTGTGACTGAGTGCCTGAACTGTCCCATATAAAGCTCATTAAATATTGAGCCTAAGGCTCTGAATCACTGGTGAGCTCAAGGCTCAGTTTCACTTGTTGAGTTTTAAGCCCTAATCGGTGACTACTCTGGTCATAATTGTCATTATTGGATTATGCATTCATGAATGGAATGTATGTACCGCAATCAATCACACTATAAAGCACATAGGTCTTCACATTCACATTCAAGCAGCACTTCGATATTTCCGTCTACGTTACACAATCATCGGACCTCCTGTCCGAAATCCACAATCAAATCATATTCATTCAATATTTAAGCAAACAAATAATTAAGTGAGACCATCTAGGTTACTCACAAGTTGCTCCCGAAGCTAATGTCTGGAAGATCCGGCAACGTCTGGAGGTTGACGTTCCAGTTGCTCTTCTATAACAAATAATGTACACAATATCACAATTTACACAATCATAAGTATTCAATAATGCATCTGTATGAAATGAATTATGTACAATGCGTGTTCATGATAAACCCTGGAAATTTCCATCATAAAATCGATCTCATATCAAAACTCATCTAAGTATAATTTATACTTAGGTTTATGCCTCACTAGAACCATTGAAATCACAATTCATTATTCACTAGCATACTTTCAGATTTTTCAAAACACCCCTTTTGGGTCTACTGTTTTCCTTCAATCAGAAGGTGAGAATGAGATAATTAGGTCAAACTTTCTTCTAGATAAGTGTCCCTATATCTCTTATCTTTCCATTGATGCCAAAATCACTCAATTTGGTTCAGTGACTCAAAAGATATACTTCATGTAGGAAAATCCCGGTGCAAGTATCACATACTCGCGGTGCGGAAAACAAAAATTTTTATTGCCGGGACGTTCCCGAAAGCCAGGATCCATGTGTCTATAAGAAAAGTCAAACCATAACGATCAAAGTAGACCGTCTCTAACGGTATCCACGCAGAGGTCGGAGAACCTAATCGGGACAAACCCTTTTGACCCGGAAATAGCTAGAACAAATTAAAGACTGCTAGATCTTACCTTTGTCCTTGGA
>JAOSBL010000003.1:8137022-8156405 GCA_027568915.1 Erythroxylum roraimae | reverse complement strand
TTTATAATTGCATTTCTTTAACATAATTAGTATGTCATTCTAATTTTCTACAAAGATTACTTTGGTATAAATATAAAATACGAGAATTTTTGAAATCTTGATAAAAAGAAGCTTTAATGTATATGTTGTGAATCAACCCCAAGGAATTCAGTTGCAAATGAGTCGATCTTGTGTCGGCCTTGAGCAAGGGCAAGAAGGGCACTTACATAATGCCTACATTTTTAGAAGATTCACTCACTAAAAGAGTTTAATATTAAATTAAAAATTAATAAATCTATTTATTAAAAGAGTAAAAAATTAAAAGTTAATAAATATATTTATTAAAACGGTAGAAATTGAAAAAACAATAAATTTACTTCAAGATATTTATATATACCAAAAGTTTTATTGGCACTTTACCTTGTAGAAACTGAAAAAAAATTGTAATTGAGTTTCTTATTATAAATTTCAATCTTTGTTGAATAAAACTAAAGAGGAGTTCGGTTTTAACTATCAATTGGGCGGTCTAACGATTTCATTTCAATCTTGTTAAGGAGAACAAAATAACATGTTCTTTTTATATTTCTCTTTTATTTTTATTTGCAATTATTTTGAATGTACATATTTAAGCAAGTTAAAGAAAATTTTGAGATCAATTTATTAGACCTAAAAAAAGAAAATTTTGAGATCAATTTATTAGAGATATATGCAAACATCTTTATATATTTGATTCTAATAAATAATTGGAATTTCAATAAAAAAGTTTCGATGACCTCTCATGTGAGATTGATGATTTTTTGAAAGAAGATTTTTATAAAAAAAATTAAACTTTTAAACGAGTAAGATAAGATCTCATCTAGAACTAAGTTGTGGTAGACTCCAACAGTAATTATATTAGAATAGATCAGCATTTATCTAAAAGTATATAATCGAAAATTGAAAAAAAAAAGATAATTATTATGACATTTTCGTAATATTTGATACTTAAAAGAAAATGTACATACATTGCTATATCATATCTTTATCTGCCATATATAATGACCCACCTCTCTTTTAACACTTCTAGTTGTTGTGGATACGACCATTACTTCATTGAAGAATAAATTTGAATAATTAACGATATTTAAAAATATTTTTTAAATTCTTATTTGATTTAAAAAAGTTGAGGTCGTTAGATGATAATAAATTAAGAGAATGTTGTAGTAATTTTATAACTAATTTTTCTCCTGATAATGTGTAAGACGTAGATTTAGATTATCTTTTTTTTTAATTAAAAGTATTACAAATGACTTTGTCAATTGAGTTAATATCGCTTGTTAAAATTCTTGAATTTATTAAACTACAAATTGATATCCAAATGTTTCAATTACTTATCAAATTCTATTAATCGTACTATAACATCAGTTGAAAGAATTTTTTCAAAATTAAAATTATTAAAAACTTACTTGAGATCACCAATGACACAAGAAAGGTTGGATGATTTAGTTATTTATGTATCAAGAAAAATAAGTTGCTGACATTTACAAAATATTGTTAGCTGTTGCTACAAGTATTTAACATTTTGTTGAATATACAAACTTATGATTTGAGTTACTGAATATTAAATTTTAATAATAAAAATATGTTTTTAAAGTTTATATTGTTAGAATATATTTTATGGGCTACAATCAATTGTAATTTTGTTTTATTAAAAACAGGCTAATGATATGATCCCTATTGAGATGCCTATAGTCCACTATTATTGTGATCCCTATTGAACTTAAGCCTTTTATATAATTAGTGTGATTAATGGTGTAGATCTAACCCTAAGGCCTATAATAGGCAGGCCTCGGGTTAATATCATTGGCTAAATCCCCACAACACTCCCTATATATACATACATATAGTCTCTTTACGGTTTATCTCATTGATAACTGTAATTACAAAAGAGAGTGGGTTTGCTGTGGAAGCCTTAACCATCACTAAACGCTTGAGCGGTATTTTCATAATCTATTGATCATGTCTTCAACAAGTGAGTATCGGTATTCCCTGTCATGTATTGTTATTCTTGATTCTGGTTTTCTTACATATATATTTTCCATTCGTTAGCACCCTTATTTTTACCTTGTCCTGTGAGATCAATTTCACTAAGAGCCAGCGAAATTCCAAACATTTCGGAACTGAATTGATACAAAATGAGTGAACCAAAATTACGTCAACTCAATAAAACTGACAACAGTTTTATAAGTTGATTCCACAACACAAACAACATCCTTCCTTCTATACATCCTGCACTGATTCCACAACACAACATTCTCATACAATTAAAGCCTGTAAGGTAAGAGATTCAACTAATAGAAGGTTTCAAAGTTACAAGAGAACATATATTATACATAATTTTACGGAATGATTCAACAATTGAACAACTACACAAGAAACTGCATGATTACCTGTGACTAAATAGCTTGCTCGTAAGAGAAAGATAAATGGCTGGTAAGACTACCTCATCGGCAATCCCCATTTCAGTAAAACAAAATCTGGAAAAAAAATTTAAGAGTACACCAACATAGAAAGTGGACCCATCAAATGCGAGCCTCTTAAACCACTAAAATCATCGAGCAGTTTGCAGATCAATTCGCAGCTTTTGTTGTAGCAATCTCTTCCAAGTGCTTCCATGTGGCCTTGTGTTTCTGTTTCGTTTCTTCTGCCTTCGCTTCATTTTCTTCAAACTGGTGCAGGCTTTCCTCAAACAGCTCAGGATCAATATCTGCAAAGATCTTGCGGACATTAGCAGTCAAGTTCTGTACAATCTTACTCCAGTGGTGGCATCCATTTTTCTCCAGTGCGGGGAAAATAATGGGCAGTATAACTTTGTGGTTCTGCCTGATTAAATTATCAATGTGATCATTGTTCCACAAGTACAAAGCCCTTTCTGCCACCTGTAGAGGCATGAATTAGAACTACGCTGCAGTTTACATGATAAACCAGTAGCAACGAAAAAGAAAAATAAAAGCATTAAAACGTAAAAATCATAAATCTTCAGAAGCAGCTTGGACATGCTGCTGCCTTGCCTATGCTTTCTAATCACCAAAAAGAAAGAGAAAACAGTAAATTCTAGTCAAAAAACAAAGCCAGCACACCAACATGTTAAAATTAAACCTGCCTGCCACTGACAGCTATCATAACAATTATGTAAATTGGAAGATCCTACCACATTTCAGATTAGAATGCGAACTGCCAACAAAACAAGAAGATATATTCAACTAAAATTAACACAATCCCTAAGAAAGACCATCACATTTGGACATCTCTGCTGTCCCAAGTCACAACTGCTTAAATAGCATAAAACTAGAAGCTGCAACAGTTTTAATATCATACAGTGATAAAGAGACATGAACCCCTACTCCACAGCTCAAGACACATGTTTAGGACCAGTTATATCAAGTCCCTGTGTCCACCACCTGCCTGGGAGTTTCTTAGGTGTTCATTCATTCTTAAATATCATATTCTTTCGCTGCTAAATTATCCCATTCTGCCGCCACCTGGTAATTGCAACAATACTCAACATCAAGCTACTCCTAGCATAAAAGCAGGTACTCCATGCTTGCACATCAGTGACACAAGATGTGAGAAGAGTACGTGATGGCACATATCAGTATAAGAAGTAATAGCCATGAGGGAGAGACAAGCAGGAAACAAAATAAGTTTCTAAAGCTAATGCAAAAAACACTTAACGAAAAAGCTGAGCTGTCTGTATTTCAAATAAAAAGTGAGTAATAGAACCATTTAATGCATGATTCACAAAAATAAGTTGATTCCTACATAGTGAGAGAGAATAGTCAGCTGGAGAAGGACAAGCACTCAATTGTTCATTACCTGAAAGTGTGAACTGTTCAGACAGCGTGCTATTTGACGAAACAGAGGCACCATACATCTCTGAAATTCTGCTGGTTGAGTTGCCTCCAACACTTCCTCCAGCTCACTTAGGAACATGACCTCCTTTGAGCTGTTAGTAATAGGCCAGGATTTCAACAGTCCCATTATAACAGTATCAGCAAGCTTACAGTCTTTCTCCACAAACTGTGTGATGCAGTAAGATAACTGCTGATGATACATAGGCAGGCACTTCGGTTTGTGCAGAGGAATCAATGTTCGAATAAGAAATAACTTGTGTTCTTCTTTTAGTGGCAATGCAAAGCCATTTATTATACTGCCTAAAACCTCAAGAAGTTCAGCAATCCCATTGAATTTTTCAGTTTCAAAAATAAAGCAGAAGAAGATGTTGTTGATAGCTTTCCGGATGAAAGGGCGATGCACCATAAACTTCCCATAAATGCGATGTAGAATAGTTTTTAGATACTCTCTCTCCCTTGGATCCTCAGAATCAAAGAGATCTAACAACTTGAGGACAAAAGAGTGATCAATGTACCTCTTAGCCAGCTTTGCATCAGTTTCAGGAGATGCTACAAATCTCAAAAGGAATTCATATACAATTTGCAAGTGAGACCAAGCTGGGTCCATTGAGGGCTCCTCTTCTTCCAAATCAAAGGCTTCTAAAACCTTGTTTTCTCGGGGTTGTGGTGTAAATGATCTGAACAAATTCAGAGACACCATCTTTACAGCCTCTTGAATGGCAGTTTCAGTGAATTTCGCATTCACCGAAGTAACATAATCCACCAGCTCAATCAATGTCTGCCTTTTGATATCTTTTTCTTTCAAATTCGTACTGGGGTCAGTGAAATCAAAGATCACACAACACAAATTCAGCTTTCTGATGAACAAATTCTGTTTCTCAGAGCTCGAAACATCCCTAAATCCTGGCAACATTCCATAGGGAGCAGCTGCTGAATTTCCATTCACTTTCAAATTTGTAACCTGGTTAGGCTTATTTCCATGATTATAGCCTGTTTGTGGAGTAGAATCAGGGCCAGGTGGAGAACTATTGGACCTACTACTACTAAAATCATTGCCTCTAGTAGAAGCATTTGACGAAGGAATAGATGAACCCCCATACTCACGATTGTCCAATGTTTTAGAAGGCTTCCGAGGAAGCCTACCTAGTATTTGTTTGATCATGACTCAATAATTACATACAAGGATCACGATTCCTGATAAATTGTCCAGGGATCAAGATTCCTCTCCGACAGAATTTAATAATCACAGGGAAAATGTCTCCACTTATCAATCACAAGACAGAAACGAATGAAAAAATTCCACATCAAATCAACTGATGCAACAAATTGATGTCAAAGGTACGGAAAATCACTCCTTTACAGAAACGAACAGAAACCCAGAAAGCATCAAACGAGGCCTCTCGTTTTGAAAAAAACGCATGAGAGAAATTACATACTTCTCTTCTATCCATCTATAAGACCCCAACATCGTAAAGCGAGCACCTTTTTAACTTTAAATTGAACAACCCAGATGCAGAAACCGAAAAAGCAAAAGCATCGAACTTTCCATACAAATCATATGCACCAGAAGTTCCTCGCTGGGCTCGCGAATGGAGAATCAGATGCTAATAGAATATGGGTTCCATCCAAATCAACGAAACAACATTAGTAAACGAAATCCAACACCCAACAGAACACGGGAAAGAGAGTCCAAACAGGAGGGGAAAAAAAACAAAATCTAAGTGGAGAACAGAACTGTGCAAAATAAAAGCGATTCAAAATGAAGCAAACCCAGATGATAAAAAGAGAAGGAAAACAAAGAATGTTTTGATACTCACATGAAGCAGTGACTTCAAAGGGAAGCAGAGCTTCAAAGTAACAATTTTTTCTATCGCTTTGGTAAAAGAAATTAAAAAAGAAAAGAGAGCGAGACAGAGAAGATAAGAGTTTATTGTAGTATAAAGATTTTCCATAAAAACTTTATGTTCAAAGTAAATTTGACCTCTTTTAACACCATCAAACTTGACCCAAACGTCACCATTTATCTCAATCAGGCGAGTCGTTTTCGTTTTTCATACTAACATGTTTTTATATAATTATCTTTTTGATTCGTGGTTAATTTTACTTGAGTCAATTTGAATCACAAATTTTCTTTTTCTTACAATTTCTATATTAGTTATAAAAATATGAAACACACACCAAGATTGGAGACTGGAGGGTAGGTGTGAGAATCACGACTTAGAAATGGATGTGTCCCAGCTGTATCTTGGACGCATGAAACTTGCTTTATTGGGAACTTTTCTGTGTTCCCAGCATAATTTTGGAAGCTCTGGTTAGCATCAAGAGCAGGTTGGTTTGCTAAAGTTCATTTTAGCCGTACTAAAATTAAATAGTCATTGCTTTCTTCTGGTTTTCAGTTACAGGCAAGTAAAGGAAAATAACCTGTGAATTCTCATCGTCAAATGGGAACTTCAAAGGAGTTGAAATCAAAAAGACAGCAGTTGGTATGCTACTGTGTTTTTAAGTAAATGGGGGATTAGTGAGCACAAGAGCTCTAATTTCACCTCAAAAGTAGATGGAAAAGATGCTTCTTTGTTGATTAAGGGCTACAATCTAAACCCTGAAGGCCACTAGTGCAAAGCAACTAGCCATCCACTATTACATTTTCATAAATTTTTACTGGTCTTGCTTCTCCTACAACTTTTTGCATGCAATGTACAAGACTAGCTTTTAAAAACTCAACAAGGCAATATCTTATAAGGTTTGGCAAGGACCAAGTGCACCTTGCAGCAATAGGAAATTTGATTAAGGGAACATCTGACCTCCGGAAAAACATAATGCACATAATGAATCCCATGTCAATCAAATAATTGACAGTTTGCCATACAACAAGAATTACCTCTACTCTGTGGTCAAGAGGTAGTCCTTCACAGAATAACTAATTTCTACCTGCTGATTTTTCAGCAGCAAGATCTTCTAAACGTTTCCATATTGCTTCACGTCTCACTTTCTTCTCATTTTCCTTTATTTCACCTTCTTGAAACTTATGAAAGCATTCATTGAAAAGATCAGCATCAAGATCCTCAAAAATCTTGCGAACGTTCAAAGTCAAGCTACGAACAGCTTGATTCCAGTGATTTCTAGAATTTTTTTCCAGAGCAGGGAAGATAATTGGCAATATAGCCTTGCGGTTTTGTCTGATCAAGTTCTCAATGGCATCATTGTTCCACAAAAACAGCGCTCTCTCAGCCACCTGAAATACCGCACCATTGGAAGCTGATGATGATGGGATACAGAGAGCTAAAAGTAGACATAGTTTTGTTGATCCATTATCAATCTTAAAAACAAGACCATAACTCAATATCTGAGAGTAGCAGTTTATTATGTGGAAAACAAGTAGAATAAAAACTTAGTGCTATATACAGAGAATTGAACCAATAGTATATTGCAAATGATTTATTCCCATCAATGGCCCAGTGTAAAGAACCACATAGATTTTGTGTCACCATAAGAGAAACGAGCATCAGGAAATTTCACCTCTTTCTGGTTCAATATTTTCTAGGAAGGACAGACGAAAGAAGTTAGTAAGAGAAATAGGTCAAATCTTTTTGAAAAGGTTGTTTCTGGTGACCTCGAAGACAAGTCATGGATCGCAAACTCCCAAAGCTAATGGTAAATTCTGAAAGTTCTAAGATAAATACACAAGAATAAGATGGTTATGGAAAATGTCCATATATTGCAACATTACCGTCAAATTTGGAGTTGCTACCAAAAAAGTAAGAGGAAAGAAAAAAGCACTTTATTGACAAACTTATTGACAAATATCGATATGCAGTCATGATTGTTGAGGCAATCAATCTTAAAAATTTATATTGCAGATTGAAGTATATATAACAGGAGTTTATGTTTTGGTAAATTAGTTGAAGCATATGACAAAAGGAAGACAAATGAAAAAGAACTTAAAATCAAATATCATGCAACATGTTACCTGAAAGTGTGGACTGTTGATACACCTAGCTATTTGCTGAAAGAGGGGTATCATACAGCGTTGGAATTCTGACAGCTGAGTTGTTTCAAGAACTTCTTCCAGCTCATTCAGAAATATGACTTCCTTTGAACTATTAGTGACAGGCCAGTACTTTAATAAACCCCTGATTACAGTATCAGCAAGCTTGCAGTCTTTCTCCACAAATTGCGTGATACAGTAAGATAATGGCTGACAGTACATTGCCAAGCATCGTGGCTTATGCAAAGGTATTAGTGCACGCACAAGGAACATTTTATGTTCTTCTTTGAGTGGCAGAGCAAAACCATTAATGATACTACCTAAAATTTCTAAAAGTTCAGCAATTCCATTGTGCTTCTCAGCCTCAAAAATAAACTGATAAAAGATGTTATTTATGGCTTTCCTGATGAATGGACGATGTACCATAAATTTTCCATATATGCGGTGAAGTATTGTCTTCAAGTATTCCCTTTCTCTTGGATCTTCAGAGTCAAATAAGTCAAGCAATTTGAGGATGAAGGACTGATCTATATATCTTTTGGCCAATTTTGCATCTGTCTCAGATGATGCCACAAACCTTAAGAAGAACTCATATACAAGTTGTAAGTGAGGCCATGCAGGATCCACAGATGGTTCTTCTTCCTCCAAATCAACACCATCTACAACTTTGCTTTCATGTGGTTGAGCAGTGGGCGTCCTAAATAAATTAGCAGACACCATTTTTATTACATCCTGCATTACACTTTCAGAAAACTTCCCACTAACTGAGGTTACATAATCCACCAGCTCCAACAGTGTCTGCCGCTTGATCTCCTTTTCTTTGAGGTTCTTTGTTGGATCAATGAAATCAAATACGACACAGCACAAGTTCAGTTTTTTCACAAACAAATTCTGCTTCTCAGAGTTCGGAACATCTCTGAATCCAGGCAAGCCCTCATATGAAGACAACCTCAAGTCCCCATTCTCCTTCAAGTTTACAACATGCTGAATCTTGCTACCACTGTTTTTCCCCACATATAAAGCAGAATTATTTGCTGCTGCAGGCGCATTATTCAAATTCCCAGACTTGTTGCCCCCTAAATCACAGCTTCTTGAGCCAGTAACACAACTTACATTGGTAGTAGATTTTCCACCATGAAGATTGTTTTCAGTCGATTTAGACGACTTTCGTGGAAGTTTGCTGAATATCTGTTTGAGCATAGTTTAAATAACTAACAACAAAATGCCGCCAAAAAGAATCGAACAATTATTAAAATAATTCTCTAATCTTCTTAAAGTCAGTCCAACAATAATCAGAACCCACAAAATTGAACTGAAGACTGCCTCTTCCAGAATCAGAAACCCCACATCAAGATACGCATAAACATGAATACAACATTATAAGCTCAACAAAGAAGCCAGACTCTGCATCAACATTTAAACTTCCACAAGACAACAGAAGAAAGAAGCGGGCCAAAATCTACCTCATCATACACAAAATTCGAATCAACGCGACCTTTCTCGCTTCACCAAGAACTCGATTAAAAAAAATCCTATCTTTTCGGCTAAAATTAAAAGAAAAAAAAAAGAATCTAAAACTCAGTTAAGTTACAAGATCAGACCTTTTTCATTCTCTTGTTTTTCCACCACCAAGACCCTCATAACAAGCTTCTCATCTGTCGAATCCCCTGAACCAAATTCAACGATCACTACAAACTTTCCAAATAGAACTACCACAACCTATCAAAAGATCGTAAGAAGCACATGCACAATAGAAAGTTTCAAGCTTTATGCAAAGAAAAAGCAAAACCCAGATATAGATGAAGTTGAAAAAGTAAACAAAGTCCCACGGTGTACTTACTTGGTCATGTCCGAGACATTCAAACTATTGCTCCCCTTAGTTTTCACGTTGTTGTTTGTTGACCAGGAAAATTAAAATTTCTTCTAATATTATCTCTCTTCCTACAGTTTAGCTTCTGTCTCCTGGCAGTAATATGAAGACTGAGTCTTCCCATATGCACTTAAATACTCCATTGTTTCAATTCTCACTGGCCCATCTCTGCTTTGTCTTTGAGAGCTCAGTCATGCTAAGGAAAGGAATTGGAAACAACCAACCATTTCTGATTTGAATTGGCAGTAATTAAGTTAGCTAACCAATGAAGTCTTGCTCTCAAACGACATCGTTCTAGTTGCAGCCACGACTAAAGACTACTCATGTCAAAGACGTGAGAATATAAATGTTCGATTATTGTTAAGCCCTGATTTTTTTATTTTAAAAAAACAACATAATAAGGTGAAATTATAAGGAATCCAGTAAATAAATTTTTAAATAAAATAATAATTTCAAATTACTTAATTTTTAAAAAAATTAATATAATCGATGGCAAATTCATTTTCAAAGTAGAATTAAACTATAATTAATTTTAGTATAATCTAAAAATCTAGAACCTACCTCAATTAGGATATTGCTCCAGTACTGTTTCAACTTTTTTTATCCACATATTTATGTAAATCCCATAAAAATGTGTGGATGAGATAAGTTAGAACAGCGTTAGAACAGCAAAAATGGAACAAATGATTTAATCCCTCAATTACTAAGAGACTTGGCCGCCCCTAAGAAAATATTAATCCTTTTGTGTTGCATTTAATTTAGTGACGCACTTCTGCTTCTGATCCAAATCATTTAATATGTAAACAAACCTAAAACGATATCAACTGAAAGAAGGTTTGAAATAAGTGATGAAAAGGATCAGGTGCCTTCTTGAGCCACCTTTACCTTATTGTCAACAAATACGATCAAAAGGTTGCTTTCAAACTGGCAACAAGAGCCATCAGGTGCAGCAACACGTGGGATTACTATAGAAAAAGTTGTCAGGAACTTTCATTTGATCAACATTTGCCCCAAAGACAGCAGCCCAGTTGTCGTTTTCACTTGTGTTGGATAAGATAAAGTGGAAAGAAGGGGAATTATTCGTTGGCAAACCCAACTTTGCTGATGAGCACTTAACTTGTTAGCTGATCATCCTCTCCTTCCATTCTATAACCCCTGTAGTTAGTAATTTGCAATCCTGTGGTTGCTACGATCCTCCTTAACAATCCATCAAGGATGAGGAAATGGGTGGTTCATAATAATATTTTTTATGTATCCAAATGAATATAACTATTAAAGAAAGAGCCCCCTCCAACCAAAGAAACTTAGGTGGGGGACATATTCATGAGAATCCTCGGCGACCTAAACATTGCGGCCTTTGTGGGTTATTTAGGAGTATTAAAATTGTAAGTAATGAACCCAATTCTGACACTTAGAATCTTCGGTTTGATGTTTACTATGTTGCTTATGACAAATTACAATGTTAAGGGTGTAAGAAGAGAGAATTATTAAAGGGAAGAGGAACAATGATTATGCACCAAACTATTGAAAGCATAAAGGCACAAGAAATGGAACGTTAGAAGCACCCTGCACGCTCAACAGCACTATATCTAGAAAATTATTAATTACGATGTCTTACTTGTACATATGAAAAGGTTCTTCCTAAGACCGGACTTCAGATGCCAATGAAAGGCTTAAATGAAAGGGATATATACAAACACATGGATTACTTCAATTATCACTCAAAAATGCAAGGAGGTTTTGACCCAACTTGAGTCTTTAACTTCGACTAAACCAATTCTTTTATAAACTACGTTCAAATTTGCTGTCAATAAAAGCTTGAATGGATGGTTCTCTTCCCAGAAAATCAGAAAGAAGTTCTATGGGTTCCTTTGATCCTCCAGGGGCCAATACCTGCCACCAATATTTTTGTTTGACCATCAAGTTTGTGGTAGGCCTCAAAATTTCAGTGTGGCTAAGACTAATCAGAAAATAGATCATGACCATAAAGCCACATCTATGAGAACTATAACATAATTTGAATTGACATAGACGTAGACGTAGACATGAAAAAAAAAACTGTTAGACTGGTTTACCTTCTTTCGGAACTGTATACCGACTTGGGGGTTCAAGAGATTATCACGGAATTTTGAGGCAAATATGTCCGTGGCAAAGACCTGAACAGCAGTAAGTAAGTAATGATGATCTTGGAAGGAAATAGTTAACCTGAGGTGATTCACCAACTAGAAAATGAGGCAATGAGTACAGCTAAGCAAAGTAACCCGCCCAAAAGACTCGATGGGCTAAGTCCAAAATTTTTTAGGGGCATCATTTTAGCCCATAAAATCGAGTTTAGGCTCAAAAGGAACTTTTTAAGTTTATCGTAGTATCCTAGAGCATGTAAGAGGGAAATTATTACGATTGTGCGATTTGGTACCTCACTCCAAATATGACTATAACAAGCAGCTTCATAACCAATGGCACTCCGTGGAAAACATGAGGCTGGATTTGTTCCTTCTAAGATTGGCAGCCCTAACATGACCTGAGAAGGCAAACAAATATTTATAGTGAACATACATTTACAACGGTCTTGCCCAGAAAGCTCTTTTACCTTCGGATGAAGATGCTTGTATAACTCAAGAATGTCAACATTATCAGCAGAATGTACAATCTGATCAAAAAGACCTGAAAACACATAAACCTTCTGGATGAATTCAAAAGAGCAAATAATGTCATGCACAGAATAACTATCACGATTGATGATTCAGTGATTCCACTTTAGATCTACGAATATTTCTGAAGAAAACCCCTGTTCTATAAGTTTAACATTGAATGACATGTAATCAGCAAATCTTTGCTAGATCAAGAAAAGAACAACAAGGTCCACAATCTGACTTTAAAAATCAATGTACTTACAATAAAGAATTTCCTGCTTCAGTTTAAGAGCAGAGAAGGAATTTCTCCACCTTTTAATCGATTTACATACTTCATCCCCAATAGGTTTGGTGATATCCTGCAAGATGGGAGGTATAAAAGTAAACAAGAACAGTAATTGTGTAATGTAAAAGAATAGCAACCGTCATGTAATATACCGGATCAATAGATGTACACAGCATATTCATCAAGACTTAAGTAACATAAGAAATTATAATAAAATGCAAAAAGGAAGCTAACTGAATACATGTGAACTGTTCTAGGTCTTCAGAAAATTTCAAATAGCAACACATATAAGAGAGTATTTACTGAACGTGCAGTAACAATTAGCAAGAGAAAAGGCAGAGAATTGCGTCTTGTCCCTCCCAATCTTCCTCTTCTTGGTTGGTAAGAAAGGAAGATCATAAACTTATCCAAAAATTACTGTAAAAAAGGGCAGAAGTATGCCTCACCAGATGAAAACCAGATATCAACTTCAATGAGTAGCTCTCGTAACACCTGAAGAGTTCCAAAATTGCAAGGTAAAACTGAATTCTGGATAACCAAGAAAAGGTGAGATATAACAAAAGTTGCTTACCAATTTTCCAGGACTAGAGCAGGAATCTCCAGAAAATCAGGATCTACACGCAAACCAGAGAATCTAGAAAATGATGCATCGTTGCAGACATGCTGGACCTGCATGCTCAGAGTTTTTCATTGCAAAGTTATTTAAAGACCATAAGCCACAGAAATATCACACAAACAAACTTCTAAAGCAACTGTTCATGAAAGTACCCAAAACAAGATACAAATAAAACATCAGATGGAAGACATACCACATGACCAAACTCATGGAAAAGATTAACCACTTCAGAAAATTTCAATAGACAACTTTCTCCTTCATTGTCCTTTTGCAGTTGAGATATAAGCAATGCCACTGGTATCTACTCATACAAATCAACAGGAAGTCTCCAATCATTAGCTTTCCTATATTTGTGTTTACTATAAAGAAATCATTTCTATGGAAGATGGAGAATTATTAACCTCATCTAAGAAGAGAATTGCTTTCACTAACTTTTAGTGATGATAAACAGTGCTCCCCTTGGATAATAATTTAGAGATTAAGATTAAGAAATTTTGAAATTCAATAGATCTTTCAGTATCTCCTAAAATAGGGTAAGCTTTGCTGATTACAAGCGGTAAGCAACTACTATTCTGGAAGTTCAATTTATGCGTGTAGATTGAATTCAATGGCAACAACATTAACAATTTATGATGACTTGTGAGTCGCTCTTTTTGAAGTCTTCAAGGTGCTCTTTGCCTTCTATCAGCTTACTCGAAGCAATGCATCAAAGAATTGCTTTCTTTCTGGTAAAAGGATCAAACATAAGTAATGAAAATTTTAAAGAGAAGACTAGCTAGTATTAGCTCAAATAGTCAAAACAATAAGGCCCCAAGGAAATGATAGGATGTATTCCAGTATATGATTCCTGAATGGAGCCTAATGGGTAAACTCAGCATCAGAACCACGGATGATTATACTCTAAGTTGCCAAAGTTCCACATATCAAATTAGTAGGAACTAGGAACCAAGGGATAAAGCTACCTGTCTTGCACCATTGTGCAATAAAGCACCATTTTGAAGAGCAACCACACACGTATGACCATATTTTCCTTCCCTGCCACATTAATGAAATATCACTTCTCCAAAAGCAGAAGTCGCAAGTTAAACAATTGAGATATCCTAAATATTAAGTGAACCTTGAGTATAAATCAAGGAAGAAATAACCAATGAGGTCGCCAGAGTTCAAGTCAAAAACAGAGAATAGACGAACAGCATCATGCCAAACCCTAGCATCAGCAATTTCGTGAAATCTTAAGCCTATTTAAAGAGGAAGAATTTTCATTACAAATAATGATGTGAACATGGAAAAACAATGTTACGTATAAAAATATCACAACCATTACAGACGCAAATGAAGAAGACGAAGAAAGAGACGGTAACGAAGACGACATCACTAGCCATTAGAACTTAGTACGAAACGCATCGTTTTTAAATAATGTCCACCATTGTTATCAAACACCAGCCTTTATATTAGCCATCCCTTACGTCTATTTAAGACGTTATAGTAACAGATAGTGAGGATAAGTATAACAGATTGGATATTGTCTCTTCTAGAAATCTCTCTGTGTATCTCTCTTCCTTTCTTTCTCTCCTTCTACGTATCTCTCTTCTTTTCTCTCTCTTCTAGTTCCCTTCTCATTTCTGTTAACATAACTTTGCACTCTAATTCACTATCATCAAAATATACACAACAAACAATCAATGACAAGCACATCCAAAATTCAATCAAGATAGATTTCCTTACCAAAAAGGTCTTGGGTTACTTTAAAGATCCCAGCCACAACCAAATCAACAGGAAAGTATTGCCTTACTGCAGCAAAGTCTAGGTCAAACTGTTTCTCTTCAATTCTCTTCACATAGTACAAAAGATCCTCAACTCCAAACGGACTGTCTCCTTCTTCTTTTTTCTGTGCCCAATTGAAACCAATTAGAAACATAGATAAAAATGAAAAAAGACACATCAAATAGCCAAAAATGTCCAAACCTTTAAATCTTTTAACACACTGAGTTCCCTCGTTGCCAAGTCTGTTAAACAGGCAGAGATGTCCTCTAAGAAGTCAAACACCTATGGGGGAGGAATATCATATCAATGAATAAAATCCAAGAAATAGATATACAATTAAAGACAATTAGTCAAAGTATTAAACCAGACAGATTTTAACATTTGAACGTATCTCAACCAAAGTTAAAAAATCCTTACGTCAAAAGCTCTCAACTTATCCAACATACTCAAAATAAGAGTTCAACTAACTCGTAATATCAAGCAGGAGCGTCGCTAGAAGAAAATGAGAAATTAGCATGCTTTTAAATTTTACAGTTTTACATCTGTCACAAAGACCATGCCAAAAGTAAGAACCTTTTGTTGGATTCCACGTGGTCATTACTTATGGCACATCCACTAACCAACAACGTTTAACAGAAAAGAATAAAAGAGCAAACTGTTCCTTATATGACTAGAATATTTGTTGTATACCATAATCCTGACACAACAATAGTCTAATCACAATGAACAAATAATTTGATTCGGCAGTTCTATTATAGACCACTGTTATTCACATGAAGCAAGCATATTTGAAATGTCAAATATACATTGTAATCAATAAGACATAATTAAAACAGCAAACGTGCCTTTTAGCCTATGCGTTATACATAAAATTGCATCACGTAAAAATTTATACAAACCTTTGAGGACATCTTTGCCATTCTACAATGAACAGCATAGTCAGCATAATTTGAATAGCCCAGTAGCCTGGCATATTTATGGCGCAATTCAACCTAAAAGGCCAAAACGATATCTTATATGTCATATTTTTTATATACTTCCATGTTTGTGAAGTACTAGGTATATGAAAAATAATTCATAGGCAAAAATATGATCTCTTGTTATTTAAAAGTACAAAAATGCATGACATACGGAGAGATCAATACCATTTTTATCATCATACAAAAAAACATAAAATTATGGTGGCAAAGGAAGATCAGATATCTATTTTTTTTTCCTTCATGAACCATCACTTTAATTATTTTAAAGAACAAAACTCAATAAGAAAGGGTGCATTATTTACCAAACTATCCAAGACTGAAAGATTGACTTCGCCGCACCTCTTCCCATATTCCCTTGCAACCAACTTCCTAGTAGTTCCTACCTTGACATGAGCAAAAAAATATTATACAAATATATATCAATTTCAACACGGCCAATTAGAAACTACACCAGGCCTATAAGACAAAATTATTGAATTTTTTTAACCAGATTAAAGGGTTAACTTTACTTGTTAAATGTAGCAATTGAATCAGAGCATTTCAAAATATCCATGCACAAGATGTCATATCTAACAAAAAGAGAAGAATGTACCTTGCAGAGTTCCAACAATGCAGCAACATGGTGACTTCTCATTTTGATTTTATATTTGCCATTTTCAGCCTTGTCTAAACTCTGCAATGACAATCAAATCCAGCAGAACAAGAGACAGGAGTAAAAACTAGTTGATTGACATTGAACTACTCCCCAAGTGGACAAGTTTTTATATTGCAATTTTTAAGTACAACACAATCCTTATACTTTCATCATATTGCAACATGATAAGCTTCACCATTTAAATTCATGCTTGTTTAAGGAAGAAACTCTCATCCCTTCATATTCCAAATACCTGCCATATTCCAAAACTAGACTTTCATGAAAGAATAGCAAGGCAATAAGTACCTTAAAATATTCTGATGGCAATCCAGCCAGCTCCGTCTCACTGAATAGAAGATGAGCATTATGATCATTCAAATTTCGAATGTACCGTAGGCTTAAGTCATTGATCTTAGCTTTCAAGCGCTGCACTTCCTCTCTTTTGGTAACAGTAAGATTCAGACCATTCTTCTCAAAATCTCTCACCTATCAACAATCAGGATAACACCAAATCTTACGCTCAACAACTTCTGCAGCTTAATACAAACCAAAATCCAGAAGAGATTTAACATAGTGACTTCGAGCACCTAAACTCATTTTCAGATTTTCTTACCAGGCAGTCTATGTATTGTTTGGCTTCTGGGCTTACACACTCCCCCTTTGCAGCAAATGCCTTAACCACACGATAAACGTCTTCTCTTAAACTGATCAGCTTGCATGAAATAGGGAGAAATTCAATTTGATTCATACAGACGTCATATTTTAATCAACAATATGCCACATCAATCTATAACCAAATGAATAATCACATACACAAGTCAGAAGGCAAAGTTAAACCAGACATCAATCAAACATAAGTGACAGAGTAGGCAACTATAAAAGCCAACTAGTGAAAAAGGCTTGCAAAACAAAAAAAAAAGAACCAACTTAAAATGATAGTAACATAAGGAACCGAACAGATAGTAAAACCTGCAAGTCAACACATGATCATCAATTCTGCGCTCAGCTTCAGCACTAGCCTTACGCACATCTTCTGAAGTGGAAACAAGCTTTGGAAACACACAAGATTGAACCAGCGGAAATTGTTGTCCATCTAAATCGGCTAATGGTGCAATAACATTGGCATATGTTACCTGTGCATTTTTCATTTCAATTATGAAGAAAAAAACAACACACAAGCAATTGATTGGAATTTGTTGCTTGACATATACTAAACAGAGAACCAACCGAATCTATAAGAAAATAAGAAACAACAATCAGAAGCACCTTGTCTAAAGGAACTGAAGCAACAGCATCGTGAACCTCCTTTGACTTAGCAATAACTTGATCAGCTAATCGAAGAATCTCAGAGGCGGAGAGGTTAATGCGAACATTAAACCTCGGAAGATCTATTCAACCATAAGAAAACAAGCAAACAGTTACTTACCTCACTCCCATTTGACTGAATCTAAACTTAAGGAAACAAGAAAAATAACAGCCAAAACATGCAATTGCTTAAAATCTCACTAAACTATCAGAAGCCAAGCATTTTTGGCACGTAAGAAGATGTTAAGAGTGAAGAGCTAGAGCGAAAGAGGAACCTTTCTTCTTGGACTTGTTCCGGCGAGAATTGAAGGCAGAGACGACGAGGGAGACAGCGAGAGCTAAGAAAGCAGCGCCCCCAGTGAAGGTAAGCATGCGGTTCTCGCTCTTGCGTTTGACCATTTCCTCGTTGTTTTCTTCGCTCCCCGTCCTCTTCTCAAATGGGAGGGAATTCGGCTTCAGACGAAACAGGGTGAAATTTTATTACAGTTTTCTAAAATTTCGGACCAACTAAGGATGTTGTCTTTTTGTCATTATTTGGAGTTGGAGGCCCATAAAATTTTTTAAGGGTAAAAGACAAAAATACCCTATGTATTTAAAGAAATTTTAAAAAAATCATTTGAAATTATATGAAAAACGTACTTATAATTTGAACTTATCTAGAAAAATTTTCTGAAGTTGACATTCGTTTAAAAACTAAGGTGATATTTGGTTATTTGGTATATAAAGAAAAGAATGGGTAAGGAATGCAAAAAGATGTTAGATGATATATAATAATTAGATGAACAGTATTTTTATATCTCTTTTTAGATAATACTTCATATTCTTAATATAGTAAGAAATGAAAATTTCTATTCTTCACTATATTCATTATAACTTATATTATCATTTCTCCAAATGAACCAATTATAATTCATATTGTCATTCCTCGAATGAACCAAACACACCATAACAGAACTTTTAACATGATAACACAACCAACTATATTTACCTCCTAATCATAATTTTTCTTTTGATTCACGTTTGTTCAATTCTTTGTTTCATAACCTATGATCTCTTCAAATTCTTGACGAACCTGAAGGATCGCAAATGCAGCGGAAATAAAAATTGTAATTCTATATTTATCTATTACGTTTAACAAACATACTAATAATAAGAACAGGTAAAAATAAATATCTGAAATTTGTGATGGATTAATCAATACTAAACTTTGAAAATACGAAGTTAATAGATGAAAGAAGAATAAAGCAACAACAGAATCAATGCGCAACAGGGGAAAGGAGGCAGACACGCAAGAAGCCTCCAGAAGTAATAAAATATCTAGAACATGGGCCTAATGGGTCAATACAATAACATCCAAGCCCATGTCCAAAAACACAATTAGTTACAGCATGTTTTTACAACCCTCTCCAGACTCTTCTATTGTATGCCTATATATATA
>JAOSBL010000003.1:8015333-8031835 GCA_027568915.1 Erythroxylum roraimae | reverse complement strand
AATCGATGTGACGTAATAATTATGCAATAATTATATTTAATTATATATAATATAAAAAAAAATAAAAAAAATAAAAAAAATTGTCGGACTTGTCGTACCGGACCGGTCCGACCGGTCAATTAACCGATTTTGACCAATTCAAACTGGGTCAATTTATAGCCGGTTTTGAAGGATAAACCGGACCGAACCACCGACCGGTCACCGATCTGACCGGTCTGATAGGGCGATCCGGTCCGGGTTTAAAAACAATGCTTATATCAGTGGAATTTGGCGCAAGAACAAAAATGGCAGCAGCAGCTTTTGTCCTCCAGCAATAATAGAGGCCTAGCAGCCAATCATTTTATAGCTGCTAGGAGAAGACAAAGTGCAACAGATAGCTTGGATGAATGACATATCTTCGTCGACGAGGTAAGATTTCAGAGTATGGGAATATCAGGGTTTGGCTTTATCATTGAGAGCCTTGAAGGCGACTTTCAATATGCAATTTCTGGATTGTTTGATAGACTATATTCAGTGTTAGTGACGAAGGCCTTAGCGGTTCGACAAGCTCTTCTTTGGACGGTTCACAACATGCAACACTTGAAGAGTATTTTTACTGATTCTCAACTTGTAGTGCTTGCCATTAAATCACACCAAGAGGATCATTCATAGTTTGGGGGAATTATTAAAGATTGCCAATTAATGTTGAAAAGTAATTCTAATATTTCTATTGTTTGGATTAATCGACGAAGAAATGTGGGAGCTCATGAACTTTCGAGTATCTTGCAATTTTTCTCGTTTGAAAATGTGGGTGTTTATTTCACCGTGTTTATCTCATTTATATGATTAATGAAAGTTTAGGATTACAGGGACATCCCACGTGGCCCCCGGAAGGAAATAAGAGTCTGAGTGGTCCCAGCCAAAGGAGCAATATGCATTCCTAACGCTGCCAACTCCCTGTCAACCAGTACCCACTGGTTGCGGGACCATGGTCAGAGATGTAAACGAGACCACACCCGATCAATTCATAAACAGTCAATTCATCAAAACTATTATTACTATAATACTATATACCACTGCCCCACGTAGCCCATCATAGCCACGTGAAAAGGTCAGAAGAGCACAACCTTTGCCCACCCCACGAGCCACCACCACTCTCCGGTGTATCCACGTGTCTCCCATAAGCAAGCGACTGCCGTTTAGTTACCGTTAAAGGGGCAACCGTAGAGGCCGTCTCACTTGGTTATAAAACACTTGCGCACAAGTTTCAACGTGAAAAAAAAAGTTATGGTTTTTGGTTATTATAATGTGTTATTTTGTTAGTATTACTGCCTCTGCCACAAATGCTGGCCGGTTCGAGTTTCCACCATGCAATGTTGTTTGTTCTTTAGTATTTTAATGTTAAAGATGGATCTAAACCATCCCATCTTGTAACCCTCCTCCTGGTTTGTCTGCAAAATCTATAGTTTTTAACGGATTATTCTTTGCTGATGAGCTTTACCTGTAAAACCCTTATGTGTCTTGAGCTTTTCCTGTTGCTGTGAAACCAAAAAGATGAGTTATTTGATCAATATTCTGGTGGGCTCTCTAACAATTATGAAGCTTTTGATGGGTTCTGATTTTGAGGCTTAATAGACAGAACGTACTTGCTATACTATGCTGTTTTAGTCTTTTTCTTTCGTTTTCTTTTACTCCCTGTTCTCTTTCTTTGTTGTAAGATATGGATGAGTAGAGTTTAACTTGAGGAACCTTTCGTTGTCCATCAGGGTTTTAATGCAGCTAGGTCCCAAGTGACAGAAGCTAGCTCGAGATATTTTGGAGGTTCCTTGTTTACATTATTGGTTTTTGTTTGATGGTACCATTTTGGCATCTCTGTTATCTATGTGACTCGTAAAGTTAAACCAGGGATTTCTGCATAGTGTGTTGGTAAAGAGGTTTAATGTGTCCTTTGTGTTTGGTCATGTATGTCTTGAAGAAAATCTATGCGGCAATCTTTGGTTAATCTTCAGGTGATCACCTTGTGGTTATAGTCCCCTAAGTTCATGGTAAAGTAGAAACTAAGTGTTAAAATGGCAACGTACTCGGGTCCTATATATAGGCCCCAGATCTGTTACTGCTCCTAGTTTGTTATTTAAACTAGTTTATATCTAGGATCTTTACCGTTTTACCTTTCATAATATCCTCTTTGAAGGTGGGGTATTCACAGATTAGCATAGTGAATCAAGTAGGATTCCGTAGCTCTTAGTTGTCACAGTCACAATATAATTTCTTGTGTCCGCTTGTGCAAAGCTTTGTTGAGAGAATGAGATCTATAGAGGATAAGGGGTGCTACAACCATGGAGTTGCTCAGGAGATTTCGAGTAGCAGTGCGATTAATTTTGAGTTCCATAAAGGAAACGGAGCTAATCGAAATTCTCATCATAGAACAGCTTTAGGCAAACCGACACCATCAAAATGGGATGATGCTCAAAAATGGCTGGTGGGATTGTCAAGAGGAGGAGACAAAAACCAAAGTAAGCCAAGAAACTCAAACGCTGATGACAGGAGACTGATAACACCTGTTCCACAGCAAGAACAGGACTATTCAAGCGAAGAAGAAGTTGGAGAAGCAACAAATGGTTGCCCTGCTCCAGTTAAGAATCAGTATGAAGTGGAGACAAAGAAAGTGGACTGTGATGACTCAGTTTGGAGAATCACCAAACCTGTGCAGAACTCAACAACCTCTTCTGTTAGATCAATATGTGTTAGGGATATGGGGACTGAAATGACTCCAATAGCAAGCCAAGAGCCTTCAAGAACAGCAACACCAATAAGAGCTAGAACTCCTGTAGCCAGAAGCCCCATATCTTCGCGATCTTCAACTCCTGCTAGATGTCAACTTGCATTGCAAGGCTCAGAAGGGTATCATCAAGGTGCACCATTGAGTGAGACTAGAGGTGAACCTGGTTCTGCTGCCAGAGGGAGTACAAACAGGCGTTATATTGAAGAATCAAATGGTTCCAAGGTGAACGAGAATGAGGAGTTAGATCAAGCAAGACAGGTGAATCCCCTGGAAAAGAGAGCAATGGCTTGGGATGAGGCAGAGCGTGCCAAATATATGGCCAGGTGAGTACTATTACTCTTTATTCTTTTTCTGCTTTCTCAGTTTGGTAATTTGAAGTTTAGTTGTATGATAATATTGGTCATCTGCAGATATAGGCGTGAAGAGGTTAAGATACAAGCTTGGGAAAATCACGAGAAAAGGAAAGCAGAAATGGAAATGAGGAAAACGGAGGTATTTCTCTACCTAGGAAGTTTATTAGTCTCGTTTTAGGACAGCCCAGGTCTATCTTTGGATCTATTGCGTCTTGTAAGATGCTATAAAGTATCTTGCATTTGCTCGTCAGGCCCAGCAATTCAGTTCTTTAGTTTACCATCAGCAGGACCACTTACCAGAACAGATTTGCTGTGATCTAATTTGGCCAGTAGCATGAATCTGATCTGCCATATGTAGCTTTTCGAGATTGATAAATTGCCCTGGAACAAGTGCATATAATTTCTAAAATTGCTGCCTTTACATTCCTTGCTTCTTGTGATTTTAATCATGTTTGCAACTATGCTTCGACTGGACCAAACCTATTTCTGTTGAAAATCTTTATCATAGAGCCATCTGATTCGTTTTCTGTCTACTCAGTTACTGACGACCAGGTATTGATTATAGCTAGAATAGCATGGTGGTTCTGCTATCTTATGCATGTATGTATGAATGTCTAAATCACAGGTGAAAGCTGAGAGACTGAAAGCTCGAGCAGAAGAAAAGTTGGCGAACAAACTCGCAAAAACTAAAAGAGTCGCTGAAGAGAAACGTGCAAATGCAGAGGCCAAGCTGAATGAGAAAGCTGTTAAGACTTCTGAAAGGGCAGATTACATAAGAAGGAATGGTCACTTGCCCTCATCATTCTCTTTTAAGTTGCCATCCCTTTGCTGGTAGCAATAATGGATAATATGTTCCACATATTTTCAATAATCTTCCATAACCATTCTCCGGTCACTTTTTCCATATTTGTATAATTTGCTTATTTGCGGGATCATTTCATATTTCAATTTCTTAAAACGGGTTCGCCCCAAACATTTCTGATATTGAATGAGCAAGAGAGACTAGTTTATCTGTATAATTCATGCAAGCAGAAGATCATGAGAAGTTCGTTATTGTGTCCATGGCATTTATTTCTTCTAATGAAAAATAACTTGTAGAGGAATACATAAAACTGGAACTTAAATCTCATCCATCAATGCAGTTTGAAGAGAAGGTGATATGATTATCCCCTGCTAAGAACACTTGTTTAATGACCTTTGAGTGGACAAACAATCAAAACTCTTGAATAAGAGCTCAATCTTCAGTTTCATTGCTGCTGCTTGTTGAAGAGCCACCCCACCAAAACTTTCTTTGATGTTTAAACACGTTCTTAATCTATAATCTAAGGAGATTCTTCTCCATAATATTAGCCCCAATTCCAAGCTATGTAATTGTGCTGGTAACAAGTAAAATGAACAAACTATCCTAGAAATGCTTCTGTGTTAGTCAAAAGATGTAAGAAGACCAGGAGAATATTGTCACAAAATTTAGTGTGGACTTGTTCATGTGCTCATAAGCCTAACCTTATGCATTTAAATGGCTGGAGCTAGCCGGATCGTGACCGAATGGGCCACGGGAGGCCTGACCCATCAGGTTATATTTTTTTGAAAAAAATTAAAAAACAACGTCGTTTTGATGTTTCGGGGAAGCAGACCCATAGCCTGAAAAACCTAAGCCAAAATCAGGCTGTCAAGTTCGGTCCATGAATTAGGGTCCTCAAATGTCTCACTTCTTGTTGTGATGTGTTATGCATAAGTTTAATAACGAACTAAATCAATTTTAATTTGTAAAGAAATTTAAAAACGGTGTAATCCTAAATCCAACAATCTTAAGAGGTTTTAAATTAAGAATCGAAATTAAAGTGTCTGTATCTAGTACAGAAGCCTCTTCACTCTAAAAGTTAAGAGAGGGTCATAATATATACAACCTTCTTTTTGTGTTTTTATAACAAGATTGTTTCGTGACTTAAACTTATAATTACGGAACAACTTTATCAGTCACTAACTTTAAGAATTCAAGAACTTAAACTAATTGATTTGATTCAATTTGGCTATGTAATGACTCCTTTATAGTGAAGCAAAAAGTATAACATTATGAATAAAATAGATGGTCACAGCTTTTGGACTAAAATTTTTTCCATGATTTATTTTTAATTCCTAAAATTGTTTATTTAAGAGAATAAGAAATGTGTAAAATTCAATTAAATAAATTAAAATTATTTTTCATACAATATAAAGACGTCTTATAATGTATTATCTTATTTTTATTTGATAGAGAAGAGAAAAAGAAAAGGTGAAGAAAAAGTGAAAGGCCCATGATTGGAGGTAAAAGCACGCGCAGCCTTTTAAAATACTGGAAGGCCCTAATCTCCTTCTCTCTCTCTCTTTGATAGCGTCTGCTGTTTGCTTTCTTCTCAATTTCGCCCCCCTTTCTCTCGCTCCGATCGACGCCTTTTTCCTTCCCGGTAAGCCATAATTTTCCTCTCAATTTCACTTCCCTTAACCCTAATCTTCAAACCCACATCGCGCTTCGCGCTTTCTGTCTCCTTGTCTACATATTTCTTGGTCTTTTCTTTTATTTTTGTTCCTCATTGTTTCCTGTTTGATTTCTAGGGTTTCGGTCTGTTCTGTTTGTTTCTTTTTTTGGGTTTCAAAATTTAATTTTGGGATTTGTAGCTGTCATGAAGTTGGTTTCTTTTGCTTCGTATTGCTTATTCTAGTGTTGCTTGTTGGTCTTGGGGTTTCGGCTTTTTTGTTGTGATTTGGAAAATTGTTGATTTTGTAAGAGGGGTCTTAGGGTTTATTTCCCGGGTGACAGTGGGTTTATATTCCGGCGTTGATTTTTGCAAATTCATGGCGGCTGGGCGACATGGGGTTTATCGAGATACCGAGTTTAGGGACCGAGAGTCTAATTTTGAATTGTCAAGGAGGGATTTTTCATATTCGAAAGATGAGTATGGGAATGGTAATAGGGAAAGGGAGAGATATAAAGGAGATCGTGATTACAAAGATAGAGTTAGGGTTAGACAGAAGGATATAAAGGAGAGAGAGGCCAGTAATGGTGAGTATCGATCCTCTTCGAGTAGGAGTGATTCAGGCAGTAGTGGGAAAAGAGGAGCTTATGGGTCACAGAGATTTGGGTTATCTGTTAGGAATGTGGATAGAGAGCCTGGTGAGCTGTCCAGTGAGAGTGGCTCTGATGATGCTATTGAGTCTGAATCTCAGGTTCACAATATTGAGGTGGCTAACGTAGTGGAGAATGGTACACAGGCTCCTGTAGAGAAGAAGAGAAAATTTTCTCCTATTGTTTGGGATAGAGATGAGAAAGAAGTAAATCATTCATCGAAAGGCAGAATAAATGCTGCAGCAACGACACTTCCTCCACCGCCACCTCTACCCAAGTCTTACCGCCAGTCACCTAGTGTTATCCCAGATGGAGGTGTAGAAATATCTCCCATTAAATGGAATATACAGCAAACTTTTCATCGTTCTTCACCAGGAACAGGTCCAGGGACTGAAGAGCCAGTTGGATATTCCATGTTGGACTCTCTGGAGTCTCCTGTTGAGTTAACTTCTTCACCTCACGAGGATAGGCAGGTGGGTGCTGATCGTGAAGGGCAGGTAGATGAGGATTATGTACCAACACGGAATATATCATCTTCAAGATGGGCGGCTGGTGAAAATTCTCCTGTTGATGAAGGGGAAATTGTAGAGGATCAGGAGACGTCTAAAAGAAGGAAAAAGGTGTCTCAGGTGGAGTCATCAGATTTGAGGTTGCGGAATAAGTCATTAACCCCAGAGTTTGGAGACATGAGGAGGGAGGGTTCTGATGGAGTCAAAGGCAGCTCATCTGCTGATGAGCGAGGCAGTCGTGCAAGGTCTCAAACTGGCAATGATTCTGAGAAGGATGACTACATGGTTATTGATGAAGAACATGATAATGATGGGAGTAGTGGTGGCCACTCTGATACCGACTCAGGGGATGAAGATGATTCTCGTGAGACACCAGAACCTGCAGGACCTCCTCAAAGAAGTGTTAACATGCTTTTGGGTTGTAGAAGTGTTGATGAGTTTGAGAGACTGAATAAGATAGATGAAGGTACTTATGGTGTTGTATATAGGGCTAGAGATAAGAAGACAGGTGAAGTTGTTGCTTTGAAGAAGGTCAAGATGGAGAAAGAACGGGAAGGTTTTCCCCTAACATCACTGAGGGAGATTAACGTTCTTCTTTCGTTTCACCATCCCTCCATTGTTGATGTAAAAGAAGTTGTGGTGGGGAGTAACCTTGATAGCATCTTCATGGTAATGGAGTACATGGAGCATGATTTAAAAGGACTCATGGAGTCCATGAAGCAGCCATTTAGTCAGAGTGAAGTCAAATGTTTAATGCTTCAGCTATTAGAGGGTATCAAGTATCTGCATGACAATTGGGTGCTTCATCGAGATTTGAAGACATCAAATTTATTGTTAAATAATAGGGGTGAGTTGAAGATATGTGACTTTGGGCTGGCTCGTCAATATGGAAGCCCATTGAAACCATATACTCATTTAGTTGTTACTCTTTGGTACAGGTAAACATTGCTTCACTCTGTTGTTGCTCTTCTTGTTTTCCTGTGTTCCTTATACTTCCAATTCATACAATTTACTTTACTGGTTTAACATCTTCATGAAGGCTTACTTCTTGTTTGATGTGGTGAAGTTATGTGCTGCTTAGATGTTTGAATTTTATGATTTGCTTGAAAGCATTTTTGAGATTTTAGATAATGGTTATGCTGGTTGAGACAATATTTGGTTAATAAACTGTGCATGCATGCCTAAAGCTCAATTGCTATATTTGATTCTTTCCTACTGCTCAGAACCATGGTTGTACAACTTTCTGCTATTATGTGGTTACTTCCACTCTTTTCAACCTTAAATGTAACTAGTGGTGGTGATAAAAACGAGTTGTACACTTACAATTCAACCTTGGAAAATATTGAAGTGTTTGTCTTTCCTGTTTATTCCCAACAAACCATATGGTTTATCTTGGTGGCTATCTGTTTCTATGTTTTAGGAGTGCCATTCTTGAGGTTATTTGGTGTGCTTGCAGGGCACCTGAACTGCTTTTAGGAGCTAAGCAGTATTCAACTGATATTGACATGTGGTCTTTAGGCTGTATTATGGCTGAACTATTATCAAAGGAGCCTTTATTCAATGGAAAAACTGAATTTGATCAACTTGACAAGGTATTCCATGCAAAAATAACATATAATAGAAGAGAAAATGTACTCTTGTTTTGTTATCTTTGTCTTGATTTTGATCACTAATCTGTATTGTATTTAAAGGCACGTTATCTTTATTTAGTTGGCAGTGAGCTGACTAGTTTTTACCTCAATTACAGATTTTTCGCACCCTTGGTACCCCGAATGAGACAATATGGCCTGGGTTTTCCAAGTTGCCTGGGGTCAAGGTCAATTTTGTTAAGCATCAGTAAGTACTGGCTTTTCATACATTTATTTTGAGATTTACAACAGCATTAAGTTCTTATTTTTGCCACTGTTTTCCCAGGCTTCCAGCTGGGTGATTCTGGTCTGGCTATCTGGGCTCTATTGGTGACACTTTCAGTTAATCATCATTCTTTTTTTTGTATGTTAACCTTCTGGTATACTCCTTTCAGGTATAACTTACTGCGTAAGAAATTCCCAGCTACATCTTTCACTGGTTCTCCGGTGCTATCTGATTCTGGATTTGATTTATTAAACAAACTTCTCACCTATGACCCTGAGAAGGTAGATAACAATATTTTAACTAGGTTCTTTAATTTCATATGCTGGAGTGGATTTAATAATGTGGTGATATTTGCCCATCTTTCAGCGAATAACTGCTGAAGCTGCTCTTAACCATGAGTGGTTTCGTGAGGTTCCTCTTCCAAAGTCGAAAGATTTTATGCCTACTTTTCCTGCTCAACATGCTCAAGACAGGTATCCTGTACTGACTGGAAATTAGAAAGCATTGAGTTTTTAAGTAGAATTCTTCTTTTCATTTATATTTACCTTTGATCTTTTTAATCTTACAATCAGGCGTCTGCGAAGGATAATGAAGAGTCCAGATCCTTTGGAAGAGCAGCGGCGAAAGGAGTTACAACAAGGGGAACTAGGAACTGGTGGATTGTTTGGTTGAATATTAAGTTTTCAACCTTGATCCCTTTTATCTGGACAAGATAATTATGTTGTTACTAACATTGAAAATAGTGGAGGTGAGAGATATCACTTGAAAGGAAGTTGCGAACTTTGATTGTCAGATGATCATTCATACTTTTTTTAGCAGGCTTCTGTGGTGATTGGGTGGATGAACTATTTACCTCCTCCCATCAAATAGTTAAGTTGCAGGTTAACTTGTTCTCCAGCTCTGATATCGAGATAGAAAATGCATCTATGACACTGCTTGCATCGCAAGGTGTGGCGTGATAGCCCTTGAAAAAGATCAGTTTCAGCTGTTACTTGTGTATGTAACATATTTACACTAGTACATTGTAACAAACTCTATTAAAACTTTCAAGGTTAGAAACAATATGGATTTTCTTCCTCCTATCAGCTCCAGCTATTTTAATATTAACATTGTGTTTGCAAGAGACGGTGGTGTGAAGTGGAGGAGACATTCTTAGCTTTTCATTGGTGAAGATATAAACAGTAACCATGTACGGCCAAGGTAATTAGTCAATTTGATATTCGTGGAATGTGTTCGGGATTATCTTTCTCATCCATAGTGGCTGCTCATTGGGCTTTTATAGTTTATTCTGCTAAAATATGTTGCGTTTAGATTATTACTAATGAACTTCAACAAGAAGAAACTTTTATTACCAATATGATGCGAAAAGCCCTTTTTCAAGTGAGTTTGAACTTCTTCAGTTACATGCTTTAAGGATATATTGCTCTTTCTTGTTGGGATTGGGTTCGTATGATCAATGTGCAATTTTGGAGTTGACTGGCACTTGTCAAAGAAAATATTTTGAGATTCCTTGGCATTAAAGATAAAACATCTGTGGTGTAATAAGAGAAAATAATAAATTCAGACATCGGATGCCAGGTTATGGATTGGGGGTGTTATCATCTATTATATGAGTTGTCATCAATTTAATTTGCAATATTTAGTGGTTGACTACTTTATTGTCCGCAAGACTTGAAACGTTAAAACAACCTTATTGATCTATCAATTATTTAAATTAGCAACTTCATATTGATTTGCTTCTGTAATAATTCGAAAATATATAACAACAGATTTGGGGAAACTGGATCACTTTGGCAGTTGTGTTTCAAAGAATTGGCATTATGCAATGTTATCAGGGACTACCAGGGCGTTCAAGATACATTTGTACTATAAAAGGGAACTAGTGGTTCAGTGAAATTGTTCAATAATGTTGAAAGATAAACAAATTCAATGACAATGAAAAAAATGTTTCTGCTATTGTATTCTGCTGTTTCTGTACTGACGATGAGAGAAGATTTAAGATTTAACCAACCAGAATCTCTTCATGATATTGTTTGTGGATGTCACTGCAGTATCAAAGCAAGCAGGTCTGGGAGGTTACCTGTGTTCTGTGGATTTTATAGAACTTTCAATTAGTAGTCTTCAGGCACACTAGAGGTACTGTACAGACCTTGATTTGTTCTTAATTTGATTAATTTGGCTGCCAGTGTTGATGATTACTCCAGCTTTGGTGTGTTCTTATGAGCTCACATACTAGCTGCTTCATTTGTGCTTTGTGGTAATCTTATATCCTTAGAATGGTAGTTTCAACAGCGAGCATATTCGTGAATTCTAGAGTAAGTGGACGTTGCTGAAAATCACTTGTGCAGATGTGCCAGTATGTTATTGTATGTGGTGCTGGAAGTTTGTTCACGCTACTGTTTCTCATGTAGCTTTAGATTCCCAGAGATGATTTTTGCATTCCTCTAAGGTGCTAAACAAGAGATTGCTGATTAACTTGCTTGATTAATGTGATTTGCTGTTTGATTGATGATGCTACTTCAGGTGATGAATTGCCAATTGGATTTTACTTTCTTATCGTACACTTTGGGAGATGTTTTCTGAAGTTGACATCTTTTGCAATTTTTTATAAACTATCTACACAAACTTGAACTGAATTATTTAATGAGCTCCCTGGTTTATCCAATGTATATTTTTTCGTGTCCTAAAGAATTTCTTCATTCTTTGATTTGATGTAGATGCATTTGGTTCTACTCGATGCCTTTTTGTTAGTGTTGGTCTACCCAATGAGCAACTAGTGAAATAGGTGTCTTAGATGCATTTCATCATCTGTATGGTTGCAGACTTGTTTGGTTGCAGATCTTTTTATGCTCGTCGGAGTAGTTTTCTGCTGAACTAAGCTGGTTGTTATTGTTGCTTATAAATTGATGTGACTACAATTTAGGCACTTCCGCAAAATGGATTGCTTTGGAGATGGAAAATTGTCAAAGCGTCCTCTTACCATTCTTGATCTACTTCCACCATCCAGAGGTTTTCTTAAACAATTTTAATTTCCCAGGAAGGATATCTGGTCTTTACACTTATAGCAATTTCAGCTATCATCCAAGCGCTGCTGTTTCATTGAAGTCGTTTAGCTGGTCCATGATGCATGGCATTCTGAAATTGATGTGGACCTTAGGCATCAGTGATAAATGAAGCCCAAATCTATCACGAAGCGTAAACATATGCACTTGGTGTGCGGTTGAGTCCCATTTTGGAATGGGGAGTTCCGTTGTGTATAATGCATATGAATAATCCGATTCGCAGTTTAGGCTTAGTAAAACAATTTATCCAAGGGAACTTGCAAGGCTTAACATTTGATTATGCTTTCTGAATTACGGGCGTCAGATCCTCTGGTTCACTTTTTGTGGACTAATTCTGTGTCACGTATCCGACTCGTCTATTTCTGTGGGTCTCACATAAATAAACGAGTTAGATGCAATGGTACAAAGTTGGTTCACAAAAAGTGGACCAGAGGATTTGGCTCCTGAATTACGCGCTCCGCTAATACTCTGCTAACAGTTACGGCCAATCTCGAATCTCACGACTCTTGTGGTCCATTGTGCCAAAGTTTTGGCAGTTCGAATGGATGACGTCTAACGATCGTACTTCCTCCGAGAACTGAGATAAGAATTTAAAACTTGCAACAACTGACATTGCTTGACAGTCAGGTGTATCCTTTTCGTGACCCACATCGAATTTAATTTTCACGCTCATTTGTGCGTGGGACCTGAATCTTTTTCTATCCAAAGGAATGTAACACCATACAATCAATGGGATGTGACTTGACGAGCTTCGAACTCGCTATGTTTTGTAGCGACTAGTAGTGACAAACTGCACATCCTGAGGAATCGATTCCAAACCTTGTCGTCACTCTACCCAACTTTAAAAAAGCATTTGTTTCCTTGGAGGAAAGTTCTATCCTTTTTTTTAATGGCTCCTTAGATTTCAATTCTTCTATGCGTATGCACTCATGGAACTTTGGGATCCTTGACTTGATCTTTTCGGTTTATATCCCGCTATTGTCAATGGTTATGATAAATATCCGGCATCTAATCGGACGGCTGTAATTAAGCAAATGCTGTGCAATTCGCGTTTTGGAAAAAAAGATGGGCTTCCTGCGGCTATCTTTGTTCCTAGTTTCTATTTTCTACTATTTGAGTATTCTTTTTGGTCTACCTTTGTGATAGTTATGGCAGTATGGGTTGTTTCAAATGCAAGAAAGAATGCTTTCGATGCACCCAAAATGAGAATTGCAGGAGAAAAGCAAGGTGCCATTATTTATATCCTGTCAATCTAAAGCGACCTCCTACATTCTTTGATGTCTGCTTTCAAACCCCTTTGTTTCAGGTTTGATCTTTGATTGTGAGTTCATTGATAAGCCCATCAAGTTTGAATCTTTATTTGAAACTAATGGCGGATAGCCATGTACAAGTGGACCAGTCCTCTGCTGCTCGGGCCCCTCTTCTCAATCCAATTCAAAATCACAACCATCTACGACCACCACGCTCACAGGAGCGAGCAAATGACGACGTTGTTCTTGATCGAGTCCTTCAAAAGCTTGAAACTTTTCTGTCACTTCTGGGTTTTAAACAATCTTCTGTTTTTTGGTCATTGCTTTCATGGGCTGCTTTCGCAGTGGTTGGTGTTCTGCTTCCTATTGGTATGTTAGACCTCTCCAGTTGTTCAGAATGTGAAAAGTACCATATTGAGGATTTCGAGCTGGATATTCTAGCAATGCAGGCGTGTTTAGCTGCTGTTTCGTTGCTTTGCTTGTCGCTTAATGTACGCAAGTATGGTGTCAGGAGGTTTATACTTGCTGACAGATATAGTGGCCATATGACACACTCCAGTAGCCAATACGTTCAACAAATCAAGGTTAGAATCTTATCGGTTACTTCTTCTTATCAAGTGCATGTTTTTTAATGATTTGTGATGATTTGTTCAGGTGAATATGATGGATGGAAATGAGCTCCTCTTCTCTTGAAAGATCTTTTACTTTCCCTGTGCGAACAGATCTCACGGATTTCTTTTGTTTTTGAAGTTGATTCGCAAGTTTAAACAAGTTTGGAGATTTTCGTATATTATCGGGTGTCTGGTTTGCATTGCATTTAGCAACCAATATCCATGATCTACGTTGGTGTTTTAAGCTAACTTATACCTCATAGATTGTAAAGTATGAATTGAATTTGTGGAATTTAGATACTAATTACTTGTTAAACTATCTTCGTGTATAAGATCTTTCCTTTTCATCAATATTATTCGTTACTAAATGTGCAAGCAGCTGAATTCAGTTCTGTTATTATCATCTTTCATATCCTGTACTTGCAATTTTAACTGATTTTTGTCAGATATTGTGATCAATATAAGAGGGATGTTTATGTTTTGCAGAATTCTTTACAGTTGCTTGTCTTCTGGTCACTACCGTGTTTACTTCTAAAGATTGTGCGTGAGGTTGTTCGCATATCATATGTACATCACGAATCGTGGTGGTTGTCTAGCACTATTTTACTTGGTTTGATCATTTCCTGGACCTATCTGAGTACCATCTATCTACTGGCCACCATTTTGTTTCATCTAATCTGCAACTTGCAAGTTGTTCACTTTGATGATTACGCAAAGCTCCTGGAAAGAGAATCAGATATATCGATATTAATGGAGGAGCACATTCGGTTGCGTTATAATCTGTCCAAGATAAGCCACAGGTACCGAATGTTTCTTCTTCTACAGTTCTGTGTTGTGACAGCTAGCCAATTTGTGACTCTATTGCAGACCACCGGTTATAGAGGTAGAATTACCATCATAAATGGAGGTGACTTTGCCGTAAGTCTTGTTCCAAAATGAAATATAATAAATTTTAGACATTTCTACTACCTACTTGATCTCGTTCGAAAAGCCAGTTCACAGAAAAATTTCCTCGAGATTGCAGGTATCCTCAATTGTTCAGGTTGTTGGGATAATTCTTTGCTTGCATGCTGCTACTAAGATATCCCATAGAGCTCAAGGTATTGCATCTTTAGCTGGTAGATGGCATGCATTGGCAACCTGCAGCGTTGCTGATGTACCTCAACTCAGAGTTTCAAGCAGTGTGGGGAATTTGGAGGCTTTGAATGGTCAAAATTGTCTTCACATAAGTTACTCTGAAAACGATTTGGAGTCGATGGATTACATGTCATTGCCAGTAAATACACAACTGACCTCCCAGATGTCCTCGTATCACAAACGGCAAGCCTTCGGTATTTATTGGCTAATCTTGATTCTCTTTCTTACATAGCTGTCGAAACACCATCAAGAAACTAGGCACTAATGATTTTCCACGCCTTTTTCATTCTCCCAAGTTAGGTAATTGACACTAATGGGACATCATAACAAAAGAACTAAACCAGCTAACTAAGATATAGCAATGCTGATACTGTAAAAAATCAAATAGATTGGAGCATTACTCCAGGATCTGTACATAAACATCACTAACGCTGTCAGCTTAATACATGATTCTTTCTTTGTGCCTTTTGTATTGTCTTTACAGTAATGGTTCACTCAATGGGTGTAACTTGTGTTCATGTGCTTTTGTTATGCAGTGATGTATTTGCAGAACAATCCTGGGGGAATAACAATTTTTGGCTGGAGAATTGATCGTGGACTCATGAACACCATCTTCTTCATTGAGCTGTCCCTGGTTACTTTTGTATTGGGGAAGACCATAGTTTTCACTGCCAAGTGACGATTTGCAGTGACACGAATTTTATACTCATTCGCATACGAGGACCGCACATTTTCTGTTGCAAGTATACTATAACACTGTTACAATAGCCACACCCTTACCATGTGTCTGAATAATATGAATTATATCCTTACGTATCCACAAAAAGATGGTTACATGGGAAAAAAGTTTCAGCTCGAAATTCTAGTTCATCTAGCTTCTTCAGCTTTTTCCAAAACATATATGTTTACAGCCAATGAATTCCGGGCTCACAGTGGCTCCTCTCAGACATGGACTTGTTTTCCTAGATTGACATGGATTTTTTCATCTTAACATATCCACCAATTATGAGCATCAGACACCTTAAGCGAGACTTCAACTCGCAAAGTGAATTTACATGTCAACTGCCTGTCAGGACAGTCTTCTTGCTCTGAAAGTGGATAATCCCGTAGCCTCAGTGATAAAACAAAAGCAATCCGAGAAGGGTGTCGTATTTCATTGATTAATCAACAGGGTAAGTGTCCCTTAATATACTTAGAATAACTAGATAAGGGTAAATAAAATAAATGATAAGGATAATTAAAAGATATGACAGAATTGATTTTAGCCATGTGTAAAATAATGATAACATATATAGATTGTAGCAGTTGAGATTTTAACATGTTATCATCTCCTCTCAAATGCATAAGATGATGAGACTTTGAGCTTGTCTCGAAGTTAGTGAAATGCTGCTTAAGAGGTAAGAACTTTAGTCATAATATCAGCATTACGAGTAGAAGAAGAAATATGCCAAATGAATAGAGCTTTGTTCGCGACTAGATCACGAACAAAGTAAATATCAATTTTAATGTGCTTTGTATGAGCATGAAAAACCAAATACGAGGCTAAAAATATAGCACTAAGATTATCGCACTAAAGGGTAGGTTGAAGATTAGATAGTACTAGTTCACCAAAAAGAGCAGTAATCCAAGATAATTTTGTAGAAGTAAGAGTAATACTTTGGTAATCATCCTCGGTTCTATATCGAGCACACTACAATAAAAATGACATACAGTAACACTAGACAGTAACACTTTTGATAATATGTTATAAAATATCTATCTACGGTAATATTATATCTTAAAATATTATGATTCTTAATTTGATAAGTAACACTTTATGATTTTATAACATATAATTTATCATTGATAACAATTTTTTTAAG
>JAOSBL010000003.1:7976735-7991580 GCA_027568915.1 Erythroxylum roraimae | reverse complement strand
AAATGTATAAGATTGTATTGTGTTCAGATTGAGTTATGAGTATGATTGTGATTGTGAGAATTATTGAAGTGTTAGGCATAAATTTGCGTTTCTGCCGATGATCGAATTCCGGACGGGAGGTCCGATGACTTTGAGATTTTTAGAAGTGTATTTGGATACTTTGCAGGTTTGGGTTAAAGGAAAAGCAGCCGTTATGCTGCCGAAATTTCGTTAAATCCGTGTATTTTTGCCTTATGGAAAAGTTAAAATGAGAAGTCGAATAGGTTTTGCTAAGGATGAGAATAAGTTTTGTTAAGAGGTTGGATTCCGGTAACGGGATCCAACAATAGAAGCCTTATCTAACCTGCACACATGGTTAGGAAAAGTAGAGTCCTCAAAGCCCTTTGGTTGGTTAACATAGATCTCCTCAACCAAAGCCCCATTTAGGAAGGCATTATTTATATCAATCTGCTGAATATCCCAGTTATGACTTACTGCAAGATAGAATAACCCGAATTTTAGATGATTTGACTACTGGGCTGTATGTTTCTGTGAAATCAAGCCCTGGTATTTGCTTGAACCCTTTAGCTACAAATCGTGCTTTGTATTTTGCTATTGCTCCAGTAGAGTTATACTTTATTCGAAACACCCGCCTAGTTCCAAGAATTGGTTTAGAAGGATCATAGGGCACCAAATGCCATGTTTTATTCCTCTGTAGAGCCTGAACTTCTTCAAACATTGCTTGCTTCCATTTAGGATCAGATAGAGCAATAGCAGTTGATTTTGGTTCAGAATATTTTTGTGCTAATGGGGAAAGAGATGTACTGTATGCTTTTGGCTTGAAAATGCCACTCTTAGATCTAGTCTGCATAGGGTGTAAATTGGATACACTAGGAGGAACAAAATGGTTAAGAGAAAAGGATGTGGAATCTGGAATAAGAGTAGAATGAGTTATTGAATTTGATGTCTCTGAAGGAGATGATTGCAGAGAGGTTTCTACTGTAGGGGATTGCATTGGAATGACCTGTAGAGTATCTGTGAGTGTGGAAATGGGTAGGCTAGGAGGGGTAATAGCAGACGAATTAGGTTTTGAAAATAATGCAGAATATGGAAATTCTGTTTTGTAGAAGGTTACATGTCTAGATATGTAAATGTGGCCTGTAGGTGTAGGCATTTGTAACCTTTGTGAATAGGACTGTATCCCAGAAAAATACATTTGCTGGTGTGGTATCCAAACTTGTGTTTATTGTAGAATCTGAGAAAGGGGAAACAAGCGCAACCAAAGATTTTGAGATGAGTATATAAGGGCAATTTGTTGAATAGCTTCTGAAATGGTGATTTATATCCTAACACAGGGGTTGGGAGATAATTGATAAGGTATATAGCTGTCTGAAAAGCCTCTAACGAAAACTGTAAAGGTAATTTGGCATGAGAAAGTAATGTGAGTCCAGTTTCAGTCACATGCCTATGTTTTCGTTCTGGAATCCAATTTTGTTGGTGGGTATAAGGACAGCTGAAGCGTGTTTGGATTCCATGTACAACAAGAAATGGTTTTAAAACTGTAAATTCCCCTCCCATGTCACTATGTAAGGCCTTAATTTTATGATTCAACTGCAGTTCAACAAATGTCTTAAATCGAATGAATGCAGCCATGGTTTCTGATATTGGTTTTAGGGGATACAACCAAGTGAATCTAGAAAAGGCATCGACAAATGTAAGATAGTACCTATGTCCATTTGTAGAAGGAAAAGGACTAGGTCCCCAAACATCTGTGTAAACTATTTCTAGAGGTTTTGTTGCAGAAATTTCATGTATCTGAAAAGGTAGTTTGTGTTGTTATGCCATATTGACATGAATCACAAAATTGTAAAGAAGAATTGGTAGACTGAAATTTGTAATTCATTAACTGTAAAATGTGTTTTAATACAATAGCATTCAGATGCCCCAAACGAGCATGCCACTCATTTACACTTGATTCAGCTAATAATGCAGAAAAGAAAGTAGAGAATAAAAGTTGTACTGTCCATCTTTGAGCAGGATCTATTTTAAGACTGTACAGGCCATTCTTGAGCAGTCCCTTGAGTAGAATCCTCCCTGTAATTTTGTCCTTAAAAACACAACAAGAATAGTTAAACTCAACAATAGTCTTATTATCTTTTGTCAATTCAGAAATGCTCAATAGATTTTTGGTTATTTTAGGCATATGAAGAATGTTATTCAACTTGATAGGAGAAACTAATGATGAAGATAGATAGGATGATCCAACATGTGATATAGGGAGTTTAGAACCATTACCAACTGCTAGTTGTTCTTTGCCTGTATAAGCATTCTGAATATTAAGATTGGAATGATCAGCTGTAACGTAGTTTGTAACACCACTGTCAACAAACCAATTAGGGTCAGAGGTAGCATCTGATGGGTTGCGTTGGCTGGATTGATGAGCAATGTAAGCTTGTTGAGTGGGATGAGTGGATTGCTGAGTAGGGTTGTAAGATCGGTGGCCCTTCCAATGAGTGTCAAATCGTTTATAGCACTTTAGAGTATCATGTCCTGGTTTGTTGCAGATTTGACAGGAAATTTTATGGGATCTACCCCCTCGTCCTCTACTTCCCCTGCCACGATAGGGTCCTAGACCACTAGTAGGAGCACGATTAGAGTTCTGAGAGTAGGTTGCCATGTTGGCAGTGGTGTTCAACAGTGAGATTTGAGAATGAGTATGTTGTTGCTCAAGTCTGGTTTCGGGCATCATTAGAGTATAGAGAACATCCTGAAGAGATGATAGAGCCATAGAGCTTGTTAACATGACCACCACCGAGTCATACTCACTGCCTAAACCGCTGAGAGCACTTAGGAATAATTCTTGTTCCGAAACAGCATGTCCTGCAACTTTGAGAGAGTCACCTATAGACTTAACTTGTTGAATATAATTAGAAATAGTAGAAGCTCCTTTTTGTAGAGAAGAAAGCCTTTGTTTAAGCTGCAAGACCTTGATAAGGGAGGTCTGCGCATATAAGCGTACTAAAATTTGCCAAAGCTCTTTAGAAGAGCCGACATGATTCACTTAGCCAATTACAGACTCACCAATAGTTGTGAGCAACCAGCACAGTAGTAGTTGATCCACCCTTGTCCATGACTTGAGTGCAGGATTGGGGATGAAAACAGGCTCTACAGAAGTGTCATGACGAGGAGAAGGAATCAAAGTTGGAGGAGATTCATGATTTGATGAGATATACATCTCTAGATCTAGGGCGCGTAAAGTAGCCAATATTTGAAGACGCCAGTTGAGATAGTTGGTTTGATCAAGCTTTAATGGTAGGTTGAAATTAAGTGTTTTGGCAAGGGCTGAAAACTCAAGAGAGGTAAAGGATGGAGAAATGGTGGTGCTGGTATCTGTTGTTGAAGATGAAGCTGTTGCAATATTAGACAATTAGTCAATGAATATGCTTTGATATCATGTAAGATTTGTAAGTGTTTTGTGAATCTGACGTAAAATTTTATTGTCAATATGTACAGTGTATTTATACAGAGTATTCAATGGATTTCATCCGTAGATCTGAAATTGTTACAATCCAATGGCTAAGATTCTAACTAATTCTGATAGACAAAGATTACAGCTGACATTCTTGTAATAAGGATTTATGTGTGTGTTGTGCAGGTACATAGTGAGGTTGCTGGAATCCTCTAGAAGCAATAGAGCAGACTTGGACTTCTGGTTGCTTGGTTTTTGTTTGGGCTTGTTGTATATTTTCTTTTTGGGTCAAGTTGTGAACTGACCTAGATATTTTATCTCCATCACTCTTTACTTACACCTTACGATATATATCAATATGTTATTATTATAAATTATCTACAAGTAAATTCGTCTCAATATTCTTCTCTTTCCTTACACTTTATATATATCAGTATGTTATTATTAAATTATCTACAAGTAAATTCATCTATCTTATTAATCTCGCAAAGAAATAAATATATTTTCTTCAATTTTAATATTTGTGAAATGACATAGGACAAATAGAAGAATTATTAACTATTAGCTAAAAGTACAAAATTAAAAAGCATAACTGATATTAAGCTGCTGGAATATTAAGTTTCAAGGTTAAATTTTGGCTAGGAATGTAGAATTTTTTGAATTTTGTAAAATTCAGAATTTAAGGTTTTATTGTTGGAAATTTATGTTTAGGATTTCATGATTTAATATGGCTAGCATTTAGGTTTGGAAATAGTCTCTCTACTAGTTAGGGGTAAGGTTGCGTACTAATAGATCTTCCCAGAGTTCGCGTATTAACAAGATTCATATTGGGCGTTGTTGTTATTATTGCTAGGTTTGAGTGGGTTGGAATTTAGTAAGGAACACAAATAATGAAAGGTAGGAAACTAGGAAGTAGGAATCACTCTTAGGAGTCTAATAATCACTCTTAGAAGAAAGCATCACACCTTCTAGTTGAAAACTCAAAGTTATAGAAAAATTTCAAATTCCTTGTTATTGATGAAATGCTGAGTACATATATATAGAGTTCTTAGAATCCTTATTATAGTAGGAAAATGATTTCTAATTTAAATCCTAATATAATAGAAATTCTATTTAAGTCTTATTCAACTAGAATAACATATTTAAAATAGAATAACATAATACTACTACTTCCTATCTGATAAGGAATCCTAATGCAATATGAATTTCAGTCTTTATCTTTGATGTCAACGTAATTCTCAATCTTCATCCCACCAAATTAAAGCTTGTGATTGATTAATCTTTCCTCTTTTATTTCTCTTATAGACTTTAAGTTCTTTTGCATTAATTCTCTTCGACATGATTGAAGTTGTCATCGACATAGAACGTAATAAATACATATTATATAAATTTGGATTCAACTTATGAAATTCAAACTTTAAAATCCATGTGTTGTTAAAAATTAGTCTTCCTTTCCATTTGACAAGAAATTGTCGACATCCTCCATCTTTGGTAGCTACAATTGGTTCATCTAGAACATCTTTTATCTCCTCTTTAAGATGGGGAATAGTTGGAATTCTTACAGCTGCAATAAAAGATTGCTCATTACCTTGTCCATGATAAATAATTAATTCCGCAACATTAAAGTTAGGATTTATTCCCATATCACTAGGTAATTCCAAAACATAAGCATTAGGACTTATCTTCTTGATGATCTTATAAGGTCCAGTATTCCTTAAATGTAGTTTCTTATATTTTCCTTTCTCAAAATGCTCTGGATGAATCCTAACCATCATCATATCCCCTTCATTGAATTCTACCCATCAATGGTCTTAATCAGCATGTTCTTTATAAAACAAGTTATTGGTTGTTATCTTTCATCATATCTCATCAAAGATGTACTTTATGTGTTGTGCAAAGCCTTAAACCTCAACATTAACTCGAGTTGTTTATGGTAAAGGAACTAGATCAATAGGTTTCCTTGGTTGAACTCCTGAAACTATCTCAAACGTGCTATTACCAATAGATCTATTTATAGAACTGTTGTATGCAAATTCTGTCATATGAAGAATTAGGTCCCAATTTTTCACATTATCTCCAACTAAACAACTTAACATATCCCCCAAGTTTCTATTCATAAACTTTGTTTTTTCATCAATTTAGGGATGAAAAGAACTTGAAAATTGAAGCTTAGTGTTTAATGTTTTCCATAGAGTTCTCCAAAAATAACTCATAAACTTTACGTCACGATCAAAGACGATGGTTAAAGGTGATCCATATAGACGTACAACCTCTTTAAAGAAAATTTTAGCAACATAGACAACATCATAAGTTTTGACCAATATATTTGCAAATGGTTTCATAACTAAACTACATGACTTCTCTATAACATAGGCATCTAGAACATACCTATTGCTGCTTTTTATAGTCAGATCCTTTAATTTTTTATCGTTGTTGAATTCTGACTTTGCAAGTGCATTCATAGCTTCTCTTTTATTCCTATATTATGTTAATTTCACATCTTCATTCAAATCTACTTCTCCTTCATCATCCACTGCAATATAATCTTCATCAACAACACTAAGGACATCATCAAGTTTTGAATTATCAAGCTTTGGAACCCTAAATAGTTGTTGGTTAATCTTTTCAATCCCTAATTTTGTTATATTAACTTGTTGTCCGGTCTTTTCAGCTTGCTTCCTTGATGTTTCAGCTTATTATCCTTGTGTTTTGATCTGTTGTTCACGGGTTTCAGCCTATTGTTTAGGTGTTTCAATCTCTAGTTCAAACATTGCAACTTGTTGTTTAAGTGTTTGAACTTGTTGTTAAGTTGTTTTAGCTTCAGGGTTTGCCAAAGAATCCACTTTGTTATGTTTTTATCCCTTTTCTACCTTCATAGGCTTCAAAACTATCTTCTTCCTATGAAATATAAAATTGCAGGTGTTAGCTTTTTCGAATTGCTGCACATCTCGATTATAAAGCCATGAACGTCCAAGTGAAATGTGACATCCTGTTCCCATACTAAGGGGTTAGAACCCTAGATTTCTATAATTGAGAAATAGCAATGAGAGTTTAGAAAAATGTATTTCATGCTCATGCATAATGTTAGCATACACACATGTGAATATTGATTTTTACACACTAAAATGATTATACATTAATTCATTGACATTTTTGGGGTATAATTGATCTATAAAAGTGATTATATTTGGAATTGTGAATTGTATGTGTTAAGAATTGATTTGAGAGTATATTTATTGAATCAGAATTTTTAGTGAAAATTTGGAAAAATTTTGTAATTTTAAGGGTATATGGGACTGGGAAAAATGACAAGTGGCAGAACAATTGATGAATAATGATAAAAAAATAAATGTCAAATGGTAGTAGAAATTTTAATATGTGACATTAAGATTTAATAACTTATGTTATTGAAAATTGGGAGACACTTGGATTAGAAGTTGGAGACAAATGGACTAAACAATTAAGTGTTTTAAGCATAAATCATTTAAGTGGAAGGTGTCATGACATCCACCAAGTGTTTTTGTAAAACCTATATTATTGACATTTGAAAGACATCTTTGTGTCTTTCATCCCTCACAGAGACACTCTCATCTTCTCCATTCTCTCCATCTATGAAACTCACTTTCACCTCACCATGTTGATTTTTTATCCAACTCCTTCACTTTGTTTCTTCAAGATTCATTGTCTTCTCCTTCTTTTTTTGCTAAAAGACCCAACCCATTTCACCTGGAAAGTTGATTTTTGTGGATGTTGAAGGAGCTAGGGATTTTGGAGATTCTAGAAGAAGCCTTGGGTAAATCAAGCAAGTAACCTATCACTCTTCTTGAATTGATGAATGGAACATGTTTTGATGATAGTTAAGAGTTAAATGTTCATAAATTGGGGATGGGTTTATGCAAAAACGTGAGTGAGTAATGAGGGTAGATTAATGCCTTGCTTTTACATATATGATGATTAATGATCCATATGTTGTTATAGAGATGTTGAGGTAGAATGATCATCATAATGGTGTTAGGATGAGTGCAGAAAATTGATAATGAATATGTTCTATTTTTGGTTAATGATCTAATATAGATCATGAATTGGTTTATGAATGATATTAAGTTGAAATGAAGTTAAGAATGAAGAGGAAATGAAGTAGAAAAGATGATCTAGCTACAAGATGGGTTAGATGTAAAATGTTGGAAGAGAGTGCTGGAAAATGTAGCAGTAACATGTTCATTGATTCTGCTTCTATGAAAGTTAGCCGCAGCCAACTCCTGGCTTCGCCGTGACCAACTTTCCTGCATAGCTTAAACATACTTTGGTATTTTACGCATAACTTGTTTTGTCTTTATCCAAATGAAATGATTATTAATTTAGATTAAACTAGAGACATAGGTCTACAATTTTTCTGAAGAAATCGAATTTTAATTCTATCTCTAAAATTCTAGAATCCGACTTGAAGTTGAGCACATAATACTATTTCAGTTCAAGAATAGTTCGAATTATTTAGAGTATAACTTTCGGAGTACTGAACCTAATTGAATGATCTTGGTGTCATTAGAAACTTAAGACAATGAGAAACATTTCTTTAGAGAAAGTGTTGCCAAATTACTTCATTTTCATTATCAGATTGATTGTGTACAGTAGACCCGAAGGTATGTTTCAGGAAAAATCTGAATTGATGAAATGAGTTATGAATTTCGATTTTAATGGTTTTATTGAGGTATAAACCATAAGTATAAATGATACTTATGTGAGTTTGGAAATATGAATGTTTACATGATGAGAATAATAGATCGACACCTGGGATTATCATTGAACATGCATTATACACAACACATATAAATATGTATGTGATTGAGTATTCATAAGATTGTGCAATTATTAATATGTGTGTAACATATGTATTGCATAATTTGGATGTGCAGGATAAATATCTACATTCAGACGTTTCCAGATCATGGAAGCTAATGCTACTCTGGAGCGTACTGTGAGTTGACCTAGATGATCTTACTTTTCTAATTGTTTCGTTTATGTATTATTGATTGAATGATTATGAAATGTGATTGTTCTGATTCCGAACATTGAATGTCCGAGGAGTTTGGTAAATGCATGAATAATAATAGAAGTGCTCGTTGAATGTGAATTGGAAGAAATAAATGATACTCAACCTAAATGTTGAATGCTGGACTAAGGTCCGATGATATGAGTAAAGTGGAAATAAGTGACTGATTGAAAATATGTGAATGTGATGCATTCCATTACATGAATGCATGAAAAATAAAAGCAGTTCTGACGAGAGTAGCCACCGAAAAAGAGCTTAAGGCTCAAATTGTGAAAAAGAGCTTAAAGCTCAGAAAGTGTATAAGAGCCAAAGGCTTACTATGTAAAATGAGCCCGGTATCCCCAACGGATATGGGATAGTTATCAATGAGCCTGGTATCCACAATGGATACGGGACAGTTATAGGCACTCGGTCACAACAAAGTAATAAACGAATGTGAGTCTCATGAGCATTGCATAAACATTTAATATGCATGTTTGATGATTGATATGTATGATTTAAATGGTTGTAATAAATTGTTTGAATGAATTTGGATCATGAAATATGCGTTAAATGAATGTGAAATGTATGTGACTCAATATGAGGAACTGATACAGTGGTATGAATTATGTGATTATATGTTTTGATGTGTTATGTAATTGAGTGAGCCATCGAGGATGGTCACTCATTGAGTTTGCAAAACTCACCCAAAATTTGCAATAGTTTTCAGGCTCAGAAGAGTACCCCGTTAGGTAAACGGTTGTATACCCACTGCATTCAAGTAAGAGATAGAGGTGGGGATCAGTTCGCGTCTACATTTGTATTTCTTTATTTTTGTTTTTAATAACTTTCCAAATGGGAAATGTTTGTAAATGATTTTGTCATGTAATAACAATTATGAATTTAAGTGTTTTGTTTTTGTAATGGGCCCTAATGATTAATGAAATTCGGATGATTTGCGAAATGATTGTAACCCTTGTGATTGAAAAAGTTTATGAATAAAGTGGGCCCAATTGATTATTGATTTCAGCATACACTTGTGCTATTGTTGAAAAAATTTGCACTGAGTTTCAAGTGTTTGACTGTTCTAGCATGCCACCTTTGTGGGGTACGTACTCGGACATCACTCAGGATGTCAGGTACGTGTCTTGAGAGAGTGGGGTGTTACATGAAATGTGGGATACTTTCATAGGAATGACATCACACCAAATAGAGTCTTCAAATATTCCTAATTTGAAAGACACCAAGCACCTTCGAGTAATTAGTACGGTAATATCATCTACTCGAGCAACTTTGTAAGGATTTGGATGTTTCTTTGTGATTAAATTAAATAGTTTCACTATGTTCTCCGATACCACATTCTTACTGCCTCCTCCATCAATAATAAGTTTGCATACTTTATCTCCACTTATAACTTGAATAAAGAAAATAGTAGTATGAAACCATTCTTCTTGTTCTTCCACTTATGGGTTGTAAGTATGTGTCTCACTACATTAAGATTTGTAGGACTGGCTAGTTCATCATTAGAGTCTCCTTCTAACTCCTCTCCAGCTTCGTTCTAACACATGTACTCATCAAATTCTTCCTCTTCTTCTTGTTCCATCATATGTAGAGCTTTAGTAGGACATTCATAAGCAAAGTGGCCCCTCCTATTGTATTGGAAGCACTTATTGTCATTGCTGCCTCCTTTTGTCCCAATCTCAGCTATAACCTTGCCTTTAAATTAAGCTCCTTGAGAAGTTTTATAGTTGTTTGGTGGTACAGATTTTGATGCATTAGGTGAAGGTCTAAAGTTTTGCCTAGTCATAGTTCTCTTCATGCCAAACTCCTCGACTTGACGTTGAAACTTTTTAGTTACTTAATTTCCTAAGTATTGTTCCGCTTTTAAAGCCAAGTGATATGCATCTTTAAGGCAATAAATCTTTTACATTATCAACTCCTTGTGAATTTATGCTCGTAAGCCATTTTTGTAGTGAGATATAAGTTGTCGTTCGGATTCCATCCCTTCACATTGGATAGAAAGTTCATCAAATATTTCCATGTATTCACTTATAGATATAATCCCTTATCTAAAGGTTGTGATTTGATCTTAGAGATCTTCTTAATAATACAATGGTAGGTATTTCTCTGATAAATTAAGCTTCATCTCTTCCCAATCAAAAATTTGTGGTTGATTTGTTTTTCGAAGTCTATGCTCTACTGATCTTTACCAGATTTTAGCGTGTCGAACTAGCTTCATCTTTGCTAATTGAACTTTTCGATCTTATGACATGTGGTACTAGTGAAAGAAATCTTCCATTGCTGCTGTCTAGTCTGAGAACATGTGTGGATCTGTCTTTCTTGCAAAATCAGAGGCTTCAACATGAACTTTCTTAGTGTCACCGAGTTCTTTATGTGTTTCAAATCTTTCATGGCCTCTAAAGGCTCGCATGCGCTCTCCATATATTCTTGGTTGATTTCTTTGTCTTAGATCTCTCAGTAGGCATTAATTTCCTAACCCCATTCGTTGTTGGCTAATGTCAGCCTCTTCGTCTTAGATTTCACTTTCTCCTCCCTCACCATCAAGTATAGTTTGTTATCTGGTATTGTTTTCTTTGCTAATTCTTGGAGCACCTTATGATGGAGGATCAGTAAGATCCAATCTTTCTATAACTTGTAGAAGGATCTTGTCTTTCTCCTGGTCGCTGAATATGCCTTTATATGCCCTTCCACTACGTGTTGCCATCGTGAACTAAAGCTCTAATACCAAATTGATGCAGGACAAATAGAAGAATTATTAACTAGTAGCTAAATGCACAAAATTAGGAGGCATGGCTGATATTAAACTGCTGGAATATTAGGTTTCAAGGTTGAATTTTGGCTAGGAATATATATATTTTTAGATTTTGTAAAGCTGGGAATTTAAGGTTTAATTGCTGGAAATTTAGGCTTAGGACTTTATGGTTTAAAATGGTTAGAATTTAGGTCTGAGTGAGCTGGAATTTAGTAAGGAACACAAAGAATGAAAGGAAGGAAACTAGGAAGTAGGAATCACTCCTAGGGTTTAAGCATCACTCTTAAAAGAAAGCATCACACCTTTTATTTGAAAACTCAAAGTTGTAGAAAATTTCTAAATTGCTTGTTATTGATGAAAGGCTAAGTACATATATATAGAGTTCTTAGAATCCTTATTCTAGGAGGAAAAAGATTTCTAATTTAAATCCTAATATAACAGAAATTTTATAAGTCCTATTTAACTAGGATAACATATCTAAAATAAAATAGCATAATACTACTACTTCCTATCTAATAAGTAATCCTAATACAATATGAATTTCGGCCTTTATCTTTCATGTCAACTCAATTCGCAATCTTCTTCCCACCAATTAAAGCTTGTGATTAGTTAATCTTTCCTCTTTTATTTCTCTTATAGAATTTAAGATCTTTTACGTCAATTAAGATTAACAAATGAGTGAGTTATCTTATGCATATCTGGAATAACTTTTACCTTTTCAAAGCCTAATTAAATGGAATTTTCTAAATATATGTTTAGCCTAATTAATTTTTAATTACTCAATATTTAAATTATGAAAATAGTCTTGATTTTTCACATAAATCAACTCTGAGATCACCTGGATTATAACTTGCAATTGGAACTACCAACATCAGAAGATGTATATATAATTAAAGCTTATAATTGATTAATCTTTCCTCTTTTATTTCTCTTATAGAATTTAAGATCTTTTACGTCAATTAAGATTAACAAATGAGTGAGTTATCTTATGCACATCTGGAATAACTTTTACCTTTTCAAAGCCTAATTAAATGGATTTTTTCTAAATATATGTTTAGCCTAATTAAATACATTTTTAATTACTCAATATTTAAATTATGAAAATAGTCTTGATTTTTCACATAAATCAACTCTGAGATCACCTGGTTTATAACCTGCAAGTAGAACTACCAACATCAGAAGATGTATATATGTTTTGGAATGCAGAAAAAGTAAAATTAAGCAAATAGAGCCCAGTGACTGGGTTTGGTTGATCATTGGAAACTCTTAAAACTAAAAAGTGTTAATTTTTGTAAGACCATCTTATAGTGCAGGAAATAATTGTGGAAGAAGTAAAAACCATTAGACATTATCAGTTATATGCTAAAGTCACATACTAAATACCAAAAAGTATAAGCAAGAGCCTAATATTAAATCATGTTTAGCTGCTCATCTAATCATTAGTAATAAAGATCCTAACATTAACCACACATTCCATTTGAAGGTATTAAGCTATGCCTTCTGTCAAACTTGACAACTTCAAGCCTCTAAGGAAACTAAATCCACCAACTGCTAGATAGAATTGAAAATGAAAGGCAAACACAATAAGGCCATTCTACTTCATCTAATGTGCCTATCCACTTTCATTTGAATATGTAATTTCACCACATTGCAAAAGATGTTGAAGAAGGGAACAGAGCTAACTTCATTTTTTTGAAGTTGCAAAGTTAAAGACTATAATCTTAGCAATAAAATTTACATCACCAATAGTACCTTCAGCATATGTTGATCCTTGCAAAACATTATACAGGAACTCAATGGAAACTCCGCAATAAGAGGGAAACTATCTTTTTCGTGGTTAGGAAGGAGGAAGGATTCTAAACTAATGGACATTTTTTAACCATCATTGATGGATCTTGCATATGTCACAATCAAATTCAACTCAAGGCTAGCAAAGGTTGTTAAACAAACTATGCCAAAATTAAAGAGATAATATCTTAAGTTTGTTTAAACCCACCAATGAAAGTAAGGGAAGAATAGTATGCACTAGACTCCTAATTTTCTCTCTTACGTTCCATCAAGTGATGTAAGATGATACATATGAAATGCATGACCAATCTAATACTCCTCATGAATGCTTACATCCTTAATTTGATCCTTGGGATCTCAGATCATTTTTACCTATAAACAATCATAAAAAGATTACAAATCAAAAAGAGGAGGAACAATATAAAGAAGTGCGACTCCTTGGCTGTCACAATGCTTAAAGCTGCAGTATTCAAGTGATAAAGAATATGATAACTATTTGGCTACCTACTCAACAACAAAAGAGGTCCCTAATTTTTAGAAGCAAGTAATCACAGTCTTTGAAGTTCTAGAGATGTCACAACTTTCCTACTTGACCAGACTCCATGACCTAGATGTTAAACATATGTACCATCCAGTGGTGCATGAATTATCTAAAATAAATAAGCAATTAAATAAGGGATTGTTAAACTCCAATTCCAAATTTTGTATTTTTATTTTTTAATATAACAAAATCTGATTTAAATTTATTTTTGTAACAAAATAATTAAAAATAAAATCATGTTTGATTAAGATTTGTAGTGAAATAAAAGAAAAACTATATATATATATCTCTATAATCTATAACACTCCTCAAGTTGGAGCATGATATTATTATGCCTACCTTATTATAAATATAATTGTCCCGAACTTTGTTTAGAGCTTTTTTTTTAATATCTTCAAATTGTTCTTTAATTTTGACAAATCATGTAGAGATTAAGTTTTGTTGCATTTTTTCATGAACAAAGTGACAATTAATCTTAATATTTTTAATTCATTCATGAAACACATGATTACAAGCAATATGTAGAGCAACTTGATTATCATATAATAACTTTGCTAGTATTGCGATGTCAAAACCTATTTCAAATAATCGGTGATATATCCATATTATCTCACACATTGATTATGTAATACATCTATATTCAAATTTCACACTGGATCATGATAAAATATTATATTTATTACTTTTTTATGAGACCAAACTTTCTCAAACAATGAAAAAATAGTCAGTAGTGGATGTTTAGTCAATCTTAGAGCCTACCAATCAACATCTAAAAAACATTTGATATAAATACGTCTATAATTTTGATACACCATCCCTCGTCCAGAATTTCCCTTTAAGTAACCTAATATCTATTATAAGCAACCCAATGATGATCCATTGTAAAAGACAATAATTGACTTATAACACTAATAAAAATGTGCAATATCAGGGAGAGTTATTGTAAGATAGTTTAATTTTTCAACCAATTCCATATTTCTCTTTTTCAAACAATCTTTTATATTTCTTAGGGTCTTTAAACAAGTCTCTATCTTTAGTGAATAGTAAGTTAGGAAGCATTGGAGCACTGCATGGCTTTGCTCCCAACTTTATAGTCTCAATTAATAGATTGAGTACATATTTCCTCTAAGATAAGAAAATGCTTTTCTTGCTTCAAGTTATTTCTACTACTAGAAAATATTTTAAAACCCTAATGGCATGTTTGGTTTACAGGAATAGGAATTCTATTCCTGGTCTATTCCTAAAGTTTTCCTATTCCTTTGTTTG
>JAOSBL010000003.1:7964555-7975521 GCA_027568915.1 Erythroxylum roraimae | reverse complement strand
AATTGAAGACAATTGAGTCATTGTCTCACAATTTGGCCATAATTCTTGGTCAGCTGAGTGTAGTAAGTCAAAAAATTATTTTATATGTGAGTTTGGTTTATCTTCAAGACGTTCTATATTTTTTTGAAAGGTATAACCAACTGCATCATAAACCATTTGCATGTAAGGATTTTCAGTTGTATCCACATTATTTATTCTAAATCCAATCCCCCTTTCAAACTCATCCACATTTACTAACAAGTTTACTTCATTGCCCTTTGAGGTGTTACCAATCAATGGATCTACATGTCGTGTCCACTCTAAATAATTTGGAACAAACCCTTTTCTCAGTAAATGGCCATTCACTTCATTAATAGGAAGGAAACAAATATGTTTGCACTTTTTACATGGACATATGATCTTTAGGCCATCCTTATATACAGGTTGAGAACATGCATAATGGATAAAATCTTTAACTCCCTCAACAAACTCAGGATTAATGAAACTATCAGGTGTTAATTGTCTATACATCCAAGATTTATCAACATTACTCATTTCTGCAAAACTGTTAATTTAAAAAAGTGATTTCATAGTTAGTATCCTTTATATCCCTTAAGTTTATATAACATTTAATCTTTACTTTACACAACATCCCCTAAGTATTAATCAATTGAATTAATCACCTACAATTGATTTTAATACTATGATACGCGGTATTGTTTACACTTGTGAATCAAGAAAGCAAGTTCTCGCTGTGACTCTTAGGCTCATGGAATTTTTCACCAATAGGCCTCATGGGAGCTACATCATGGGTTTCCAGCCTATATACCATCCTAGGGTTTTATTATACCTCAAATCATCTTTAAGATCTCAAACTCATTCCACATATAGTAAATACTTATGTAATCATACATTTTCTCGTCAATAATTCAAACAAAACCCAAACATAAATACTTAGACTATTAAAGAAGAACATAAAAACTAATTAATGATTATAAGAATATTCTAAACAACAACACAAAATCAAGACCTCCTTTGCATTCACATAAAACCCAAACGCATCATAATCGTATTATTAAAGCAACACATATGGTAGACATTAGTTAAACGATTTACCTGGATGGACATACAACTACAGACTACAAAGAAAAAGGATGAGCGACGCTCTTCAACACAAAATAGGGCATGCGAAAAAATAATATTTCGTATTTAATATAATACACTTGTTCAATAGTTTTGTTATATTTTTAATATATTAAAGCAAGCAAATCAAAAAATAAGGCAATATGAGTTTTAATATATAATGCAATATAGAGAAAATATATTATTTTAGCTAAAACACAAACATATGATGCTAATTATTTAACTAGTGGGAATGCACCACTGTTTGAAAAGGACTACAATTGGTATAAAAATGTTTTATTATAATGAATAAATAAAAATAGGTAGAGAACTACATTAAAATGTTTTACTATAATGAATAAATTAAAATATTAATTAAAGCTACAGACTACATGTGGCTTTCCTTAAGCATGTATTTTTCATCAAGTCTTGTTTACTGTGTCTTTAAAATTTATTTGTAGCTTATTTAGCTCGTGCATAATCTACCATTGTCGTATTTTTCTATCGGCTCTTGGATGATTAAGATAGCTCCCCTCTCAAATTGCCATGCTCCTCAATTGTTCCTAAGTGGATTTCTCCAAATATTTCATGTTCTCTTCTTGGATTTGTATTGGGAGTCTTCTTCAATCGTTCAAGGATGGAAACTTTGAGGATGATTTTTTGAAGCAGATGAGTTTCCATTTCTTTCTTTAACTGGTGCTAGATTGATTGCAAACAAAGATTGATTAAAAGTTAATCTTTATTTCAAATCTAGCTAAGACCATAAACTAATAGGTAACTGCATATTTTAATTTTAAGCTAGGTAATATCATAACATCAATCTATATTTTATATTTTAAGCCTCAGATAAAATCTAAAACTCCTAGACATTCAACTAAATATTTTTGTTTATAATATTTTAGCATATTTTATTTACATTACCCCTAAATTCATTTCAATTTAATATCTCTAAATTTGCAAAACTCCTTTTAGACCTAACTAACCTCTTAGGCATGTAAAATTGGGTGTTTAAGATATTTTTTTTATTTTACAAATTGACCTTTGTACTATTTCTTTGGTTTAGGGCCTCTTTAATTCCTTTCCTTTTCTCAATAAGGTATGGCGAATACTCCGTTCAATATTTATTCAATTTTCAATCCCATTTTTATACATCCAAAGTGTCAATGACACCCTATCTAGATATACAAAATCAATACATTAACTATTTTCCACTTGGTTTCTTCACGAGCACCATGTTAGCTAGCAAGTTAGGGTACTTTACTACTTTAATAAAGTGGGCCTATTTGAAAATTATGTACTTCATTGTCTACAGCACATTGCCTTTTTAGAGCAAAGATTCTCTTTGTTTGCTTCACTGTTTTAAACTTGCTAAAGGGTTATCAAGCATTTGGTCAGTCATAATATCAAAACACACAACATTCACAATAGATCTCCAGATAAATTATATGACATCATCTATTAAAGTTCAAGCATTAGTTGAATCCTCACACATTGCAGTGTATGCTAAGAAGAGAAGATCCGGTGGATTCCATACCTGAAGCGGATGTGACAAGGATGGCGGCGAGGACACGATGGCACGAGAGACGAAGGAGGGGGCTTTGGTAGCGATAGAGATGATGATGCTGGGACACCGAGGATGGTGGGACTGCGAGGACCCAGGGTGGGACGATGACGACGACGACGATAAAAGAGAGGAAAAAAAGGCAAATGCGATGGAGGAGGGGGAACGGGGGTTGTAGTAGTTTTAGGTTAAACAAAAGCGACGTCGCTTGGTGTTAAACCAAACGACATTGTTTTTGTTTTATTAAAAACGTTGAAGATGAAGTAAACAATGAAGTTTACTCTAAAATTTATTGAAAAAAATTATTTCGTCAATAAACCAAAACGACGTCGTTTTCGTCTTATTAAAAAAGTTGAAGCCAAAGCAAACAATGACGTTTATTCTAAAATTTACTGACGGAATTTACCGGCGGAATAATTTTCGTTGGTAAACCCCAAACTTATTTATTCTGCCAAACATTACTGCCTTTTTTACCCACGGTAATTTTCTACCGTCGCTATATTCGGTTGGAAAATTTGCCGGGAAGATTTCCCTCCATATTTACCGACGGATATTTTTTCCTTCGCAAAATGAAATTTTTTTCGACAATTTAACCAACGGAACATGATTTTCTGTCGATAATTTGCTATGGATTCGTTTCCGTCAGTAATTTTCCATCTCTAATTACTAATTTTCTTGTAGTGAGGTATGTGGATTGTTTTGAGTTTTTTGATATATCATATGAACCACAAGTTCTAAATGAATCCTTCTTGAGTAGCTTTTAGTTCTTATGTTTTGTGTTTAATTTTAAGAAAATCTCACAATATTGCCTAAAGTTAGCAGTTGTGAGTGCCTTCTATGCATTTAGATAAATTTAGTAACAAGATGAGATTTTTTTATTTGTCAACCGATAAAATTTAGGTATGATGATAACATGTTATTGACCTCCTCAAACCCTCCATTATAGCGAAATTTTTACTGAGTGTTGTTGTTTGTAATAAGATGTTATAGCAAGGATTTTAATAATTTCAAGAAGATATCACGTATTTGACTTTATAATCTATGTACAATTTTATTTACTAAGTGACAGTGCAATACCTAAATTTTGCAAAGATGAGAATTACTCTAAGGTGGATTCATATGGTAAAAATTACCATAATTTACCATGATAGTTATTGGTTGATAATTAATTTGATTATAGCAATTATATTAGTTGATGGCTTATTTATATGTATTTACTATTTACAAAGTGTACATAAGATATCTAAACTATATTAGACCTTTCACTGTTTGTATTTGTCGTCTTTCATATCATTGCCTGTTGTCTCATATAATCATGTGTCCTAAAACTACTATCGTATGAAAACACACAGGAGGTGTTTGATAAAAAGATACCTTTAAAATGTTCATTATGGATAAATTAATTTGTCAAATTTCGATTGAATGTAAGCAAGAGCATAGTGTAGTTGAAAATGGTGAATACAAAAGCAGAGGATGTTGTTGGGATGACTTACAATGTACTTGTAAATGTAGAAGGTTGAGCTGGAAAGATAAATTATAAAATTAAATGATTTCAATATAATCTTTGGCATAGACTTCCTCCATTAACATAAGGCAATGGCATGTCGACACTTATCTAGAATCATGTTCAATGAAAGAACAAACTTCCTATTTCTTTAGATATTGCAGTCATGTAGTAGTGGCAATCTCAAGTCTCATATTATCTCATAAATGGTGGTAGAAAAAGGCCTAAAATATGGGGAGAGCATATACCTTGCTTATTTGCTAGAATCTTGACAAAACATGATGCCAATAAAAATACTACTAAATAGGAAAATTTATTATAAAATTTTGTTAGAGCCTAGTGTTGTTCCCTTTACAAGAGTCATATATCGAATGCCTCCCTTAGAATTGTCGCACTATAACTCGAGGGAGGAAGAATAGTATTTCATTATTACAAATATATATTATTAAAAAATATGCCATGTATTTGAATATTTCTCTTCAATTTAAAAAAAAAAGTGTTATTCATTTATCATGATTAGTTAGAGCAAATTATTCTAAAGATAAAAAAGGATTCAGGGAGTGTGTTGGCTACTACTGATTTAGCCATTAAGCCATATATTTGCTATAATTCATAACTGAAATAAGTAAAATTTATAACAAAAAGAGTAATTATAATATAAAATAAGTATAAATGTTTTTTTATTCAAACCATTCAAAACATCTTTAGTTTATATTTTTATAGATTTTTTAATAATTTACAAAAGTATAAAGAAGTTTATTAAAAATAAAAATAAAAAATATATTCTTATGGATATAAAAAAATTAGCTATCTGAAAAATATTGCATCTAATAGGATTGAATGTTAGGAAAGTTGGCATAAGTAAGGCATGTGTTTCCCTCCAAAGCTCCTCATAATACTCATGATCTCCTCTAAAGAAGCTAGATGGTACATTACGAATGTGCTTTGATTTTTTTGAGAAATTAAAATTAAATTAATAAATAATGAGGAAGGAACAATGACTATTGGAGAGTAGCATCACTCTCCAATAGTAATAACACCATTAGAGTTACTACATTAAAGACATTGTGAAGGCACAACAACTAAATCAAAGACATTGTGAAGGCACGACACTGTTTAGTCACACTGAGTAAAACAACATGTAAAAAGGACATCCAACTTTTGCTTCGTTCCAAAGAAGTAAAGGAACCCCACCCATCCTTAGCGCATTTCAGGAATGTTCCAAATTAGGGTTGTAGTAATGGTAAGAACCTCTGCAATGCCATTCCGGTAAGAACCTCCCCATTTGTCGTGTCTAGAACTTCATCAGATGATGGCCACTTTACCCATCTTCCCTTGTTTTTGTATAGCGCATGGAGGAGCTCACCCAGCGACTTACAGTAACGAACTTCCTCAGGTAAGATCTAACTCCCATTCCTTTGTCTCGAATGATCTTGTTCCATTTCCCAGCGTGAATATTATTCTCTACCCTTCTGAATAATAGATTGTAGCACTAAATCTGCTGATCGTTCCATGTTTTGGAACTTTCATTGATTTCTTTCTTTCCATATCTCTTGAGTAGATATGGCAAGAAATAGCACCTTCCTCTTTTAGAGTGGAGTGGAAGCTTGTGCTTTTATTAGGAACTTAGCTATCTCAATGAGTTAATTAGAAGACCCATGCCAAGAGAAGAAATTTTTGATCATATTCCAGATAACACTGGAAAAAGGCATAGAAAGAATAAATGGTCCCTAGTTTCAATTCCTCTCTCACACAGACAACAGGTTTTATCCAAATTCTGGATAAATTGAAATCTGTCCATTGTTGCTATTCTATTCCTAACCACCAACCATAGAATGAAAGTAGAACTTGGTCTGAGAATATTACACCAGATAACCTTGCCCTAAGAATCATCTTGATCAGAGTGATAGAACCATTGCCTGTAGGCTTTATTAGAGAAGCTCTCGATAAGAGACCCCTTCACAGATAACAATCCTGAGAGTTAGAATCAAGAAAGTAAGAAGGTTTAAGATGATGGATTGCATCTGGAAATTGAAGCCATCCATTTTGATTGATAAGAGCAGCCACATTAGATTTATGATCTAGCCCTGGAAAAGCAAAAATAGTAATGGGATTTGAGGAAAAAGGACCTGAACCAGTCCAATTATCGTGCCATAGGAAAGCAGTCTGTCCATTCCCAATTTTACATAAAACATCATTAGCAACTTCATCCCTTTTATTTAAAATCTGATTAAGGAACCAAGAATAAAATGGCCTTAAAGAGAGGGACCATATGTTATTCCCTTTCAAAGAGTAACTATGAAGCCATTTCATCTGTGATGAATGTTTATCCTAGATCATTCTCCAAAGTCTCTTAATCAAAAAGACATTATTAGCAACTCTTATAGAAATGATTCCTAGACCTCCCTTCTCCTTTGGTTTACCTATATTAGTTCATTTAATTTAAGGAAAACCAGAACCTCCATTTACTTTACCCCATAAGAAATCTCTCATCATCTTCTCCACGGTTTTGACTAGTTTCTTTGACAAGGGGAAGTGAGTACTCCAATAAAGATGGATGGAACATAAAATAGACTTAATAAGTTGGACTCTTCCACCATAAGACAAAAATATATTAGTCCATTTGTCAAGTCTCCTTTGAATTTTTTCAATAAGAGGTAGACAATCATTGAAGGATAATCGTTTGGTGAAAACAGGAAGACCCAAATACTACAGAGGAGGAAATTTCTTGTCTATACTAGTCAGAGAGAAAATAATGTCTTGGAGAGGTTCTGCTGTAGTAGAGAGTACAAAGTGACTTTTGTGAAGATTCACTTTAAGACCTGACATCTTAGAGAACTCATTGAGAGTGTCCATCAGTAGCTTAACAGAGTCTGGATGTACTTTGGAGAAGAGAATAAGATCATCTACAAAGCAAAAATGAGTGAGTGCAAGTCTTCCACATTTGGAGTGAAGATTATGAGAGACTTTGGCCTTGATCATTAGCGTAAGCAATTCCATACATGGGACAAATAAGGAGACAAGTGATCCCTTGTCTGTTTCCTCTCTTCCCCTTGAAAATTCTAGAATGTTTGTCATTAATAAGTACAGTGTAGGCAGTAGTTATGACACAAGCCTTGATCTAGTTAATAAAAAGATTAGGAAAATTGGACTCCTTAAGAACCCTGAATAGGAAAGGCCAATTGATGCAATCAAAAGCTTTGTTGAAGTTAATTTTAACGGCACAATTAAGGAAAGAGTTTCTTCTGGTATATCCTTTAAGGAGTTCCTGAGCAATAAGAATGTTATCACCAATATCTCTATTCTTCATAAAGGCATTATGATTTTCACTGATAATAAGATTGAGAACTTCCTTCAACCGCTTTGTTAGGATCTTAGCAATGATTTTGTAGAGAAAATTAGTGCATGCAATCGACCTGAAATCACTAAAAGTATAGGGGCTAGGAGTTTTAGGAATTAAACACAAAAATGTTTTATTACACTCTTTTAAGAGCACCCTTTTAGCAAAAAACTCATGAATGAACTCTCTTACCATTAGTCCTCTAATAGACCATGTCTTTTGAAAGAAAAAGTCATTAAGTCCATCCGGTACAGGAGCTTTCATCCCATTCATTGCAAAGACCATAGCATTGATCTCATCATTAGTAATGTCTTCCACTAACCCCCTAGTAGATTTAGGTGAAATTCTGTTGATAATAATGTCCTTAAGAGAGTCCATAGAGGAAAAAGAACCCATGTACGAACCCTAAAGCCCTCTACAGAAATTAACAACTTCCTCCAAGATACTTGGTTGATCATTGAGGATTTTTCCCTCCATACTGGTAATCGATCATATTTTATTGACATTCCTTCTATCAGACAGGGAATTGAAAAAGAACTTGGAAGCTCTATCTCCTTCTCTAAGCCAATTAATCTAAGCCCTTTGATAGATGAGTGAGAAATGATCTTGGACTACTCTTAGGTAGCAATCAAGTTCTAAATTTTCCTTCGAAAGAAGGTCCGAATCATTGGGATTATGAGAGAGTAAAATTTGAGTTGCAGCTAGCCTTTCTTTAGCATTATCGATAGCAGTTTGAGTATTAGGGGAATGAGAAACTTTCAACACCTTCAACTTAGTTTCAATTGCTTTAAGTTTTTGGTAGCACATGAATTGCCTAGAGCTTGAAACTTGAACTGATAAACCCTTCATGATTGCATCATCGAATCCATCCACTTTAACAAGATAGTTATTAAATCTAAAGAGATGTGGGGTAAAGGACTTATGGAAGAGTCCCTCAGTTAGAAATGGGGTATGATCAGAGAAGAGAGGATCGATGAATACAGCCTTACTATTGGCAAATTAGAGAAGCCATTCCCCATTAACAAGAGCCCTGTCTAATTTTTTCAAATCAGCCAAAAATCCTTTTGTTTATTAGACCATGTGAAGAAGTAACCTTCCATTTTAAGATCAGTTACACCCATCTGCTCCACACATAGTTTTAGATCTTCATTGTAGCTTCTTAGGTTGCAATTTCCTTCTGCTTTAGATATGAAGATTGTAGAATTGAAATCACCTGGCATCATCTAGGGACCAGATAGGGTGTTTTGAATGCCTTTTAACGTGGTCCATAGAAAGCTTCTTTGAAATGCAGTGTTGAAACTGTAAACAAAAGAATAGTAGATAGTAGTTCCTTCCAAAATGAAGTGGATTTTAAGATGTATCAGTTGTCATTAGAAAGTATCTCCTCTACTTTGACAAAATTAGCATTAAAAGCAATAATGATTCTGCCTTAATGATGATAACGATGGTTGGATAAAAAAGACCAATAACAACCAAAGATCTTTACCTTATTCATATTCTCATATCTAATTTTAGTTTCCAGCAAAACTACAATAAGAGGCTTAATCCTCCCGACAAAATCCGTCAAACCATTTAACTTTTTTGGGTAGTTAATACCACGAGCATTCCATATTAGGACTGATATAACAATATATTTGTACCTTTGGCCCCTTTCCTCCTTTCACTCCTCTAACTTTTTGTACTGGTCACATTTTGAAGGCTTTCAAGCTCACTTCCATCAGTCACCTTTTCATTAGAGGAATTAGTGTAAGAAGTAGCATCCTCCATATGTAGGGAGTTTGTTTTACCACCAAGGGGTAAGGAATGGATAGCATTTGTTAAATCTTCCTCATTCTAGAGAACCCTCTCTTTATCACCAACTTGAACTTGTTCAGACACATTAGCCTCCTCTTGGATGACATTCTCTGTATCCACCAAGTGAAAACATTTGGTTCCCCTAACATTTGATGGAGGTGTTTTGATATTTTCCTTTATTCCTTGTACCATATTATCCAGGTTCAGTTAAGGAGCATTTGGGCAACTAAAATCATCTTCAAGACCCATTAATTCCGCATAATCGCCTTTAGAAAAAACCTTACCAATTTGTTTCCACACCTTTCCCTACATAATAACCAAGGGTTTCCAACTATATGAGACATAAATAATTTCTTCTTGTAAGCCATTGCCAATGTCAAGTCGCATAATTGGGATATAGTCCGAAAGTTCCTTGGATCTGTCCACACTGACATGTATCAGCGCATAGCCAACTCTCTTCCTCTTTGCAGTGGATTCATCGATACATAGAGTTACCAATAAAGCTAGCCAAGGAACTAAGTCCTTGGGTAGTCCAATAGTCTAATGGAATGCTATGTAAGTTAATCCACAATGGAAAGTTATGAACCTTAATGTTTTCAAGCTTAATACCTGGTTGCCATTTTGTAGGAATAGAGGAAGTTGTGCTACATGCCAAGGACCTTCCTCTAATATCTTATTTGCTTCATCTTAGGAGATAAAAGTGAATAAGACTAAATTATCTTTAGTAAGAAGAACATCAGAGAGTCCTATATTTTTCCAATGACTAATTGCCCATTTTTGAATGATAGGAAAAGCAGGTCGTCATTCCATAAAGAATCCTACCAAGGAGGATTCCCATATTCTTGCACCATTCTGTAAGGTCTCAATATCTAGAAGCACTACTAGCTTGCCATCAATAACTTTTGGTGGGTTATACTGAAGAGTGACACCAGTTGGCTCACCCACAACTTGTTTCCAACTTTTATTCCATGGAATATTAGCAGAAGAAGAACCAATGAGAGGTTACTTTGGCTGCAGGGTATTATTTAGGGAGGAAAGAGGAGGGTTTGAGGTGGTGGAAGAGGGTAACAGAGTCTGTTGAATCTACTAGGCATGAATCAGGGGTTGAGAAGAGAGTTGTTTTTCGTTAGGGATGATAGGAGAGGAAGATTTTGGAGAGGGTAAAAAGGGGGAATCATTGTTGGAGTAAGATTGCATTGGGCTTAGTTGACAAGGAAAAAGAAAAGAACAACTTTCATAATAAAAAGAAAAGGTGATCAGGTAAAAGATTGAGAAACAAAGTTGACTGAAAGGTAGGAAATTTCCCAAGAACCTTTATGGAGAATACCACAAGGAGGCTGGAACAAAAGCTGAAGGCACTTAACGTAGAGAGATTGAAAAGCATCTCACTCCTCTCTCTTTATCTGGAATTCATCTTTTGTGTTGGAATTCATCATTTGACATTATTAGTTGGAGCAAATTCTTCTAAGATAAAAATGGATTTAAGGAGTGTGTTGGCTACTATTGATTTATCCATTAAGTCATATATTTGCCATAATTCATAAATGAAATAAGTAAAATTTATAACAAAAACAGTAATTATAATATAAAATAAGTATAAATGTTTTTTATTCAAACCTTTCAAAATATCTTTTTTTTATATTTTTATAGATTTTTTATTATTTAT
>JAOSBL010000003.1:7941941-7955221 GCA_027568915.1 Erythroxylum roraimae | reverse complement strand
ATAAAATAAGTATAAATGTTTTTTATTCAAACCTTTCAAAATATCTTTTTTTATATATTTTTATAGATTTTTTAATATTTATAAAAATATAAAGAAGTTTATTAAAAAGAAAAATAAAATACATATTCTTTATGGATATAAAAAATATCTATATGAAAAATATTGCATCTAATATGATTAAATCTTTATTAAAGTTTTTATGAAAACAGTTAGGAGAATTGACAGCAGTAAGACATGTGTTTCCCTCAAAAGCTCCTCATAATTCTCATTATCTCTTCTAAAGAAGAAAGACGGTACATTACGGATGTACTTTGATTATTAAGCATTACATAAAGCAACCATAAAAAACAAATACCATATTCCACATGTATATGATTTGATGGATAGATCAAGAAATACTTTAATGTTTTCAAAATTGGACCTTCGTTTAAGTTATTAACAAATTAAGATTGTAGATGGAGATCAGTCATAAACTGCATATTACTATGTATGGTGCCTATAAATTTTAGGTAATGCCTTTCAACTTGACGTATGCCCTTATCAAATTTTATAATCTAATCAATGATGTGATGTGTGAGTTTTTGCATGAATTTTTAAAGGTGTATCTTAATGATATTGTGGAATATAGCAACTTTATGAACTAACTTATTCACTTGCAACATGTGTTTAAATGCTTATGGAAGAACTAATTATACGTTAAGATGGTTAAAGTGTAAATTTGTAAGGTTTGAAATTATATATCTAGGGCACTTGCTGAGTAAAAGTCAAGTTCAGATAGATTCTCATCAATTGTAGACTATTATGAAGTGGTCAGCCCTTATTAAAGTGTTAGAATTGTGGCCTTTCTTATGACTTGCAAATTATTATTAGAAATTCATCCAAAGGTATTCTTAAAAAGCTATTCATTTCACTAATTTGTTGTAAGAGCAAATGATGGTGGTCAGAGTATTATGTAAATTCATTTGAGAAGCTAAGCAATCTATTGCATCTTAATCAAATTTAAGGTTTTCAAACTTTGAATTTCCATTTGATGTTTGCATTGATACATCAGATAAAGTTATTGGTAGTGTCAAAAGGAATATCTAGTAGCATTTGAAAGCAAGAAAATAAAGCAAAACATATACATCATGTCCCTAAGAAGGAAATAGTTATAACGGTACTCTATCTAAGGTTATGACATGTACAACTGTTGTGACTGATGTTTATAGTTCGAACACATAATATAACAAAACTTTTTAAAGTACATAAGAAATTGTTGGCTAAGCAAGTAAGATAAAAGGATATCTTGGTCAAATGTGACTTAGCGTAGGAGCACAAACTGGAAAAACGCAACCAAGTAACAGATACTCTTAGTAGGAGATGAATGTGCTACCTACTATAATCTATCTTAAAGTGAAGCTTATGTGATGGATATAATTTGTTAAAAAGGTAAGCTTGATGTAATTATTGTCATTCAATATAAGAAATGTATGTGACATCACCAAACAATATTGGCTTAATGATGGATAGCTTGTTGAAAAAGAAGACATAATATGTGCTTATGAAATTAGTGGATTTCATAGGAATCATATGATTTGCAGTGGGTATGATACCCGTGAAGAGAACATATGGTGGCATTACTATTATGATCACATGTGTGGCCTAATATGGAATAAGACATAAAAGCCTATCATTAATTTGTTTGGTATACCAACAAGATAAAATTAAAAGGTAAAATTCCAACATTTGCCTATTCTAGAGAGACTATAACTGTTGGTGTCTTTAGATTTCGTTGTGGGATTTTTAAGGTTGATGATAAAACTTAGGTACTAGTTATATGGATCGCTCCACTAAATTTGAAGTCTTCATCATTGTTTCACCAGTTTGTTCGATAGAAATTTCTATTGAGTTATTTTATTAAAATTGATAAAATACTTTAGCATTCCAACAGATAATATAAGTGATTAGCACCCTCATTTTACAGGGGGATTATGGACTTCATTGTTTAATGTGAGGGGGGCTAAAATAAAATTCTTTATTTTTAATTACCAAAAAATGGGCAAATTAAAAAGATTAATGGTTTGATGGAGGACTACATAAGGAACTAGTCCTAGCCAATGAAATTAGTTAGAAATGTTGGATAATGTCCAATTTGTTTTAATAAGCAAAGATCTTCCACCATAGAGAAAAGTCTGCTTGAATTGGTTTTAGGCCACTAATCCCTTACTCCATTGGAGGTTGCAAAACAACATATAGGATGTAAGTATCCTAATATTTATAACTTTGCAAGGGATAAGGCAAAAGATAACCTTTGAAAGGTTAGGCATTGGATGAAGAAGCATGTTAGCTAACATCGATGATCATCAGATTTCACTGTTGGAGAAAGAGCCTTATTGAAACTTACACTGCAAATATGAAAGAAAATTATTAAAAAATGTTATAAGGGACATATTCCTAAGTATGATGGCCTCTTCAAAGTTATTAAAAAAATGGTAATATTGCTTTCCACCTAAAATTGTTGGAAAATTAAAGATTCATCTTAATTTCTATGTTAGCTTTTTGTGCATATTTTATGAAAATAAGGAAGAACTAAAGAGGAATAATCCTAGACATGCTCCTCCAATGGTGTAAAAACAAATGAATAAGAACATAACCATAATCCTTGATCATTGATTGATAGAAACAACTCAAGCAAAATTGTTAAACAAAATTTCTTATACAATGAAAAGGGAAAGATGCAACATATTCAACATAGAGAGAAAGATACATGCTTTTACGATTCAAAATTGAGATTAGAGCTTATCTTGAAAATTTCCTGATGAGGATGCCAACTTCTTTTGATGAAGAAGGTTCGTAAGCTCCTCTTTGCATTCAAATGAATTTACCAACAAGATGAATCCTTGTTACTTATTGATTGACAATATTTAAATATGTTCTACCAAGGACTTGCACAACTTGGTGAAAACATCAAACATTGCGTTCTAGAACTTGTGCACAACTTTATTTATTTAAGTGATGGTGTAATACATAGATTTTGGAAAGACCATGATTTTAGGTCTAAAGTGGATTCATGTAGTGCAATTATTGTGACAATTTATTAACAGTTAATTTGATTATGAGAATTATATCAATCGGTGTCTGAATACCTGCCAATAATTATTTTGTTCGGACTAAACATAATAATCACTAACTATTTGTATAATTTTTGTATGAATTAAATATTTTTCCTAGCATTTTGGGATGTAATTATATATAACTTCCATAATTACTGGCTATCATTTTTTGTCCTTTAATTAACATAAAAACTTTTCTTTGTAGTACCTGCTCCTTTAGTTATTTTATTTATTTATTTAATTTTTTCAAATGCTTGTTTGTTTTATTTATTTATTTTCTTACTTGTATCTATGTTGTTTGCTGATGATATCGTTTCAGTTGATGAAACAAAAAAGGGTATCAATGTCAAGCTAGAACTTTAGAAGGATACGTTAGAATCGAAAAGTTTTAAATTGAATATGATTAAGATTAAGTACTTAGAATATAACCTTTCGGACTATAGACTGGCTTCTGATGTGGAGGTAAAGATTGGTTCATAAGTTATACTATGTAACTTTTCGAGCATTTGGGATCTATCATTCAAAGCAATGGAGAGATCAATTAGGACATTATTCACCGTATCAGATAAGGGTGAGAAGATACCACTCAATCTCGAAGGTAAATTCTATCATTTGGCAATTAGGTTAGTTATGCTCTACAGGGCAGAGTGTTAGCCCATCAAATAAATGCATAGTCATAAGTTAATGATGGTAAAGATGAGGATGCTCTGTTGGATGTGCAACCTTACTAGAAGAGATAAGGTCAAGAATGTACTATTAAGAGACAAATTAAAGGTGACTAATATTAATAAAAAATTTAAGAGAGACAAATCTTAGGTGATTCAGACATATTGAAAGGAGACATATTGACACTTCAGAGAGAAGATGTGAGAAGATTGTATTTAGGAATTGCAAGAGAAAAAAAATGAAGACCTAAGAAGAAGTGGGAGGAGGTAATTAATAATGATATGGCTCTGTTAGAACTTACCGAGGACGTGACCCTCAATAGAAAACTTTAATCAGGGTTGTTACTAACGTTTTATAGGCCCTGAGCGAAGTCAAAAAAGGCCACAATAAATCAGCAATATATAAATATGTAAACTTTAAAAGTATATTTTTATTATTAAAATTTAATATCATATATAAATGACTCAATTTATAAGTTCAAATACTCAACAAAATATTCAAATAATATCTTGCAAATGTCAGTAACAATAAAATCACTAAAAATAGCAACAGTAACAACAAAATAGCAATAGTAGCAATTAAACAACAATATTAGACTGCAAAACACTAAGAGAATTGCACTAACAAATACATAAATGATCATGATTTATGAAAAACAAATTCTCCATGTATTTCTAAATATCTAAATACAAAATCATTAATAATGTTATCAAGATCAATATTGTCCAACATATCCTTCTCAATACATAAAATAACTAAACTATTCAACCTTTCTTGTGACATTAAATAATAAAAAAATTTCTTTTGTGGGAATTAACATAATGGTAAATGCAGTATATCATATCACTATTTACGATATTATTTAATTGTCAAATAATTTTTATTAAGATTTTAAGTACATTCAATATTATGTTAGTTTAAATAAATATAAATAAAATAAAATAATAAATTTTATGACACTTAAATAATAATATACAAATAAATAATATGCTTTAGAATACAATAAATTTAGGGATTTATAATAATAAAAGAAAAACGCTACACATAGATGAACCACAAGTGTTGCAATAAATTATTACTAAAATATTCAAATATTTAATAAGCTAAAAATATATAAAAATTTGATACTTTCTCTTTAAATTATCACTGAAAACTTTAAAGTTATAACCTTAAAATTCTTTTGCTACTAATTTTTGAATTGTATATTTTAAATTCGTATATCGATGAAAATAAAAAATTTTGAGCGGAAGAAATATACCTTTATAAACACAAGTGTTTAACTTTTTAAACATGGAAGCTGAAAGTCACGGGAAGAGATACGCCCAAAATTTGAGAATGGGGCCCACGCCAAGAGTAATAAATGTAAAAAATGAAAATTGAGAGTGGGCCAGGCAAGAGAGTCTCAATATTTTCAAAACCATAATGCATTTAAGATTCCTCTTACAGTGCCCCTAGTAAAGGTTGGCCCTTGGCATGTGCCTACTGCCTAGCCAGCTCCTACCTAGGGCCGGGACCGACTTTAACATATTAGCATATAGGTAAAAGATTTCTTCTTTTTTTATAGGTTTTTAAATATTTTTTTAGTCTTATGTTATATTTTTATCCAAAAACATTTAATATGTAACACATTTCTCTTAATTATTTAGCTTAAATATTTAACTTGTTTGTTTTATCTATTTATTTGTGAATTTAATTGCTTATTTTATCTTTCACTTTTAATTCTGTATTTATTATATTATTTATTTATTACTTATTTTTTATATTTTTACTTATACTTAGTTGTTTATTTTTATTTTTTTAATTATTACTACTTTATCATTTTAATATGTATCTTTTTTATTTTATTTTATTTTCTATATGAATATATCGAAAATATCCTCTACTAATTAAAAAAAGGTTACGTACTTTTGAACTTTCCTAAATCTTGGGTATCAGCGAGACTTCTACTAAAATATTGTTGTTGTTGTATCTCTATCTTTGTTTTGTTTTTCATTTTTTAGTTTGATTTTTTTTCAATGTGAGTCTATGGCCTTTATTATTGCTTAATTATTGACTATATTACTATGTAAGGTAAGACTGCGTACTATCAGACCTTCTCAGATCCCACTTCACTGCAGAACTTCAGACTGGGTGTGATGATAGTAACGACGACGACGACGATTTTGTAAAGTGTGCATTAGACATTTTAAATTTCATATTATTTCTATTTTTGGTTTTTCACTCCACTGCTGTTAATCTGTTGTCTATCCCAAAAATTTATTAATGTATGAAGGTAGTTGATAAATCATAAAAGGTCGCCTCTAAAGGATTTAATAACTTAAAAGGTCGCCAATATCTTTGTAGGAAGAAAAGCCTCACCATATCTAAAGAATTCTCAGTTCGAAACCTTTTTATTTCCCCTACTGTGGTTCAGTGCTTCTTTCTCACTGTTGCTGCTTTCTACGTTGTTTTGCAGTTCAAGTAACTTCTGATGTTCCTCTGGAGACTGTTCTGCTTTTATTGCAGGCGCAGCTTTAGGCTTGTTGCTTGTGGACTGCTGATACATAATCCCACCAAGCATGCAAATGAGAAGCCCTACCGTTCCAATAAAGGTTGAATGTTTGTCCCAGATAACCAGGTTGATTATTACTGTCAAGAGCTTATTGACTACACCAAGTACGGTATACCCTGTTGCCGAAATTGCCTTCCGACAAGAAAATCCAAAGAATGAGATCGCCAATCCAAACAAGCAAGACAAACCAACTGGTAAAATCACATCAAAAGTGTACCAATGTGCCTCGTGTACCATATCATGCTTTATCTTCTTAAGTTCCCCCATTATAAGGAGTTCCAGGGGAAAGAGTAGGAGGGCCTCAAGATTGTTGTATAACACAAGTCCCCATGTATTCAAACCGATGGTCATAACAACATGCTTAATGTACACAAAATCTACAGTCATGCTTATCAAGTAAGCTGCAGCCCAGGCATATGCTGTAATGGTAAACTGGTAATCAGTGAGGACATAAAGCACACTTCCAGCAAAGATGGTTCCAAGAGAGATCCATGTCTTGAATGAAGGCCATGGTTTGTGTAAGAACAAGGTCTCTCCTATTGCAACAAAGAAAGGGACTACTGAACGAAAAACGATGAAAGTATCAACATTGGCATGAAGTAACAGTTCACTGTTGGTAAAAAGTGCGAGGTAAAACATGATGGCAGCAGGGAGGAATCGCCACATGGTCAGAAGATCAAGTGAATCATGCTCAAGAAACTTCAACCAACCACAAATAAAGACTCCAGCAGCACTAGTGAAATACTGCAAAGCAGTTAGTGCTCCAGGATAAGGGAATTTCATGATAGCCCACTTGTTAATTATAGAGAGAAGGCCTGCTGAAATACAATATCCAGAAGCTACACCAAATATGGAGGTCTGCTGGAGCAGGCCACTGTACCAGGTGGCTTTAATTTCATTACATACTTGATCCTCAGTAACTTTAGGATTCTCCTCATCATTAGACATCTGATAGGCAGCAGTTTTCCAGACATAACAAACCATAGAGTCAGTTTAGAAGAGTCATTATGGAGTTTCCTAGTAACAATTAAAGAAGGGGAAAACTTGCAATCATTCAAAGGCCATAATAGACACAACAATAAGCAAATCTAAGATATCCTGTGGTGAATGTGATAAAATAAAAATTTCCACAAAGAAGTTCCAAACAGGCTTTGGGATCAATCTTATCCTTAACAAGTCACAGCAAATATCCTAGGTCTTGAAAAAGTAATAAGTAAAAAAGCCTTTGAGTTCATAACAGGGTATTATCATCATCTGAAAATAAGCTCTTCACTTTTAATCTGCCAGCAATGGCGAATGACAGATTATTGAAATGCATAAATAGTGAGAAGTCCCCTAAGAATGGTCTTTTTAAAGGATATCAAGGACTGCGTTTGATCACATAAAACTACTTGGACATTGTAGAGACATTCAAATCATAATATCAAATTGTTGGATAAAAAAACAACAAATTGATAAATAAGCATGAATTTAATCCTTATTTAATCACTAATAGCATGACTGCCAAGTATTAATATCACATTCACATAACTATTAGTATTAATATCACATTCACATAACTATTACTGCCATAAATATAAATATCAAACTACAAAATTTCCTCTTTCAGCACCTCTTCAAATAAAAAACGTGATCTTTCAACTTTTTTCCAACTGCTAAAATTCAGTCATATATATATATATATACATATAATTGCACAAAGCAGAACACGGAAAGCCATCAACATACTCGACAATTCAGCAAAGAAGCCTCGCAGGACTAGCTAGATTACTAATAAGACACGAGTTTAACTTCCACTTCCTCACCTCTCGTAACACCAGCAACCACTATTTGGGCAAATGGCCCGAACCCATTTCTCTAACACAACTTTTTCCCAATTCCCATTTCAATTCTCACATATTATCTTACTACTGAGCCTAATTCACGTTCCCAAATATAAATCCACCTCTAAACTTGATATGACAGTAAAGGGATCAAGAATTGAAATCTCAGCGAGAATAAACTCTAACAAAATACAGACTCAGCGCAATGCATTAGTAAGTACCCTTGCGCTCCAAGTCTCCAGAAGCCTCGGTTTTTCCCGCCAATCAAACAGAAGAAACAGTAACCCACGAATCAAAAGAAATGGAAGCAACGATGGAGAGAAAAACTACCTCCGGATCTCGCAATCTCTGGCAGATTTAGCTACGTTCTACACTCTTAGGTTGTTTAAGGAAGAGGGTATAGTGAGCCGTAAAGAAGAGCAACGAAGGGATTAAAAAGATTGGAGCTTTGGTTAGCGAGGGAGACAAGGAAGGCTTTTGGTATTCATTTTTAATTCGATTGAACAAAAGCTGTCCGCAAGTAACTGAATCAGCAAGTTGGTACAGTGTAAAGGAAAACTTGCAATTTGACTCATTTAAAATTTTAAGTTAGAGTTTTAAATTTATGATACATGACACATTCATCAAACACGTGTTCTGCTACCTTCCCGGTTACACAATGGCTAGACTTTCAACCTACCATCCTTTGAAACTCACCGAATTCCAGTAATCAAACTCTCAACTTGCCATCCTTGGTCCTGCCTAATGTTATACATTTGCGTAATAGTCTTCCTTCTTTGGATGGAGTCATTTAAGATCCCCATATGGGCTTCACAGACTAGATCATTGGGTAACAGAGGAAATAGTTGACTCTATACGTGCATTAAATCTTATGTACTTGCTTCATTTCACATTCAACTTATGAGATGTGATGTTCAGAAAATGACGGAGGAGATAGATATCTGGCAGCAGACTATCACATTCAAACCGAAGGCAACATTATGGTTTATACCAACATAAACAAACACACAGTTAGAATTTTACCTTGCATCTGCTGCTAAATTTGACTCTTTGGGATATCTCCATTGGAAGTTTTTACGTTTTGGTCAGTGGCTCCATCTTGTTCATACAGTCTTACGTTAAGCAGAATGAAATTAAAACCTCGTTTAACGTAAACCTGTAGTAATCTTATAACTCTTTCTTTGGTTGTTCGTCCTTAAGTTCAGTTTTTCATTCGCTCAATTTCAATTAATAAAATTCTAATTAATTGATTTTAAAGTTAATTTCAACTCAAAATTTTTTAAAAAAATTAAAAATTGATTTGAAAGACATAATTTAAACTCAAATTAAAATTTTTTAAAAATGTTATACGATATAACAAGTGTAACAAATTTAAAATTGATATCTCTCAATCGTAAAATTCTAATATTATATTAAATTATAATTTAAATTTGAGCTCTCCCAAAAATTAAATATAATACTAATTTTATGATGTAAAAAAAAACACACCGATCATTTATTGGACGATTTTTAAATAAAAATTTAACCAAATTAGTTGACAAAAATATATTATATTTTGTTTTAAAATTTACAAATAATCAAAAAAAATTATAATGCAAATGATGTTTTAGGGACCGTTTTGGGACTGTTTCATGTTTGGATCCAAAGAACTTTGGACTCTTATGAAAAGAGATCAGGCCCAATTTATGAAAATTCCAATTTCCTATATCTTAAAGATTAAAATCAGATTTTAATGAACATATGCATGGCAATTGGGCCAGCCCAAGTCAATTGATCAGGCTCAGATTAATCAGCCCAAAGGTTGGAATTTTTGAGTCCGATCGGGTCACGGGTTGGGCTCTAGCTAGGACTATTTTGAATTTATCAGGCCAGGCCTGAGGGACTAAAAGTGACAAAACAACGTCATTTTTTTTACACCTTAATTTCATTGCCAATTTTTTTATCATATCCTTAAATATGTTCAAACAGAGATGAAGATTACTGCATTAGCACGATATATTATTTTTTTTACATATTTAGTAGAAAATGTATTATAAGATTAAAATTTTAAAAATATTTATTTAAGCAAAAGTTAAATTATTTTAAGTATCTTTTAAACAATATTTTTTTAATTGTGATTAAATTTTGGTGGTAGTACATTTCAAACTTGCAGCAATTTATTGTTATTAAGCATAAGTTCCACGTCTGACTCACTCACCGCCTAATTGAGACAAAAGAAGGCAATCTCAACCATAAACTTCTTTAAGCTCTACTACTGCCTGTTCTTAGATTACCCAGATTCAGGTAATTCACTTAGGGCATGTTTGGTTGAACGGAATAAGTTCCTCAAAATTACCTATTCTTGTGTTTGATTAGAAAAAGAAATTTAGAATAAGTATTCTAGGTTTTAATTATTCCGTGAACTTGAGAATAGGTAAAGATGACATAACCTTGTCTTTACCTATTATGGGTATCTTGGAATAAATATTACCACGTTGAGGACCGAAATATCCTTGTCTCTCTCGCTCTCGTCTTCACACTTCACGCTCTCGTCTCCCTCACTCTTGTCCTCCTCGCTCTTGTCTTCAAGCTCTCATCTCTCTCTGTCTTCATAGTCTAGTTTTTTTCCCAACATTTCTCTGCTAGTTGCACGAATTAGGTATGTTGGTTGCTATTTTTTTTTCTATCAATGTGGTTGTTTGGCTTACCTCATCAACCAAATAACTTTTGTGATGCTTATTTGGCCTTCTGGTCTCTTCCAATCAACTTGACCAAGATTGGAAGAAACGAATTTATGTGCTTCCCGCCTCTTCCCTGTATTTGTGCGAGTCTTTCTGTTTGATGAAGGGTTGTAGCAGCCTACTTGTTCCCCTTTGTGGTGGTAGTCAAGAAGTTGGGTCAACTTGTTTAAATGTGTTTGCATCAACTTGTTTGAAGATGGAGTGAAAAATCATCTGAAGTGCTTAGGACGTGTTAATTGCTAATTGATATGATTGAAGGGTTTCTGAGGTATCTGGGTGGTATGAATAATGTTGAAGATGCGTTATCTGTATGGTATTAACATGGATTGTAGTAGGTGTCTACATTATATAGGTTATGACACTGACTATAAAAGTTTGTTCCCAGATAGATTTCAATTAGAGCAAAAACTAGAAGAGGAAACCAATGGTAGTTAAAATTGGTTGTGAATGAATTTAGCTATTGACAAAATTTTTATTTCTTTCAATAGGCTATATATGGCCATAAATGTAGTTGGAGAGATTGGTTCCCTGTGTCAGGGCCTCTATATGTCTTCATGTTGTGGAAGATAGGAAAATTTGTTAATCATCTTCAGAGAGAAGATTATCACTGGTCTTAATAGAATTTGATCCTCGATAAACTTGTTGGAGCATTGATAAATTATTGTTAGTTTTTAGATATGAAAACAGAGAATAAATGTAAGGCATGTATAGCAGTACATAGTCTCAAGAATAAGTAAAGGGATATATATAACAGTTTATATAGCAGTACATAGCAGTAATATAGCAATATATATGTAAAGGGATATTATATGAACGCATAAGTAAATGTTTTTTTTAAATAAACGCATAAGTAATTGTTGTTCAGTAAACCACTACTGCATAACTTAACTTCTTTAGAGTAGCAGATTATCTGTTAAAGACTAGTAACAAGCATTAATATAGTGAACTTCAAATTGAATATTTAATAAATGGTATTATTAGCAATTGAAACAAGTCATAAAAATTCGTAAATGTTATTCACGAGGGAGACTAATTAAGTCACCCCTATGATCTAGTCACAGGGTTGACTTAATTAGTCACCCCGTGACTAAATGCCACGCACTCATTTAATTAAATACTAGTCATCCGGTGACTTTCCCACTTTTGTTTTCTTTCTTTTTTTAATTTTTAATTTCTCTTTTCATACAACTTTACGTGACTTTCCCTTTAACCTATATGCAAAATTCACATTGATTTGTAACCAAAATCAAGATATAAATGTACTTCCTTAGCCTTAGCCAGTAGGGTCATTATGCTTATTATGTTTTTACCTTTCTTTCTATCTTCCTTAAGTTGGTGTTGGGTTATTTGAATTAGGGCTTCATTTAAACTGATTGTTTGAGTTTTGGTTTTTATGTTTTATAATCCCCTCTTTTTAACTATGGAAATATTATCTTATTTTTTCTCTCTTACTCTACTTTATGCGTTCAACTATTTTGAATTATTTCATGGTTGTTCTCTTACATCGTACATTGTTTGAACCAATTTATATAAATACATTGGAAATTTTATTTTTTGAAGTCATGGATCGTTTCAGTTTGAGTTTACGTATAAATGTCAAAAGAACAAAAAGGATCATGGCTATCTTGAGTATATGGTTGCAGTTATTTAATGTTGTTAGTTCGCTATTTAGCTTGTTGGTGTCAGAGGCTTCTTTCTATAGTTATAGGCTAAGGGTTAGAAGTTATATTCTAAATTTGATGAAAATCGAGATTATGTGAGGCGAATTGTGCATGACAATGATGAGTCATGTATTTTAATGATTTGGATAAATAGGCAAGCTTTTTTTAAACTATGTGAAATGCTAGAAAGTATAGGAGGATTAAAGTCAACAAAAAACATGCTTATTGATGAACAAGTAGCAATTTTCTTACATATTATTGCTCATTATGTTAAAAATCGAGTTATTAGGAAAAATTTTAGAAGGTCAAGTGAGACAATTAGTCAGTGTTTTCATATTGTTTTAAATGCAGTGATTCATTTGTAAGATCATTTGTTTAAGAAACCTGAGCCCATACTAACAAACTCTTCGGACCATCGGTGGATGTGGTTTAAGGTAGATAATCACCCTATTACTTATATATCCTATTAATATGAATGTGATTAAGGTTCCTCATTAGTTTTTATTTCATTTAAATTGTAGAATTGCTTAGGTTCTCTAGATGGGACACATATGAGGGTTAATGTGTCAATTAAAGATAAGCCTAGATTTCAAACTCGTAAGAGCGACATTGCAACAAATATGTTAGGTGTGTGCACACCTGGCATGCAATTTGTTTATGTTCTTCCTAGTTAGGAAGGGTCAGTAGCTGATGGTCAAGTTCTTCGTGATGCAATTACTAGGAGACATGGACTAAAAGTGCCTCATGGTAAGCTTTCCTATATGATA
>JAOSBL010000003.1:7905515-7917090 GCA_027568915.1 Erythroxylum roraimae | reverse complement strand
CAAGCAGTCCACGAAATTGAAGTGTTGCTGAATTTTCAGAGTTCTTATAATGGTCAATTGAGTTTTATTCTTACTAGCCTTATTTGTTTCTTTGATTGAGTAAAGCAGTTAGGAAAAATCCTCTGACGAGGTTAACATGAGTCGGTCGTATTATTGGACGTGAAGATCTTTCACGGGTAGTTAGGTTGTAGGTCGGTTATATAGATTGGGTCTTACGGGATAGATCAATCTGGTGTAATTTTTGTGAACTACAGTAAAAGAATTTAATCTGGATGAGGGCCCCGCAGACATAGGCAAAATGTGTCGAACTGCATTACCAAACGTCAATGTCTTCTTTATTTTGCAGTTGTGATTTTTATTTACTTGCGTGAAGAAAAATTTGGGGATAGTCTGCAAATTAATTAACGATTTAATTATTTCAGTTTATAATAACTTATTAATTTATAAAAATTAACTTATTAATTAATAAACTAATCGGTTTCTAATACCAAAAGTTATTAAATTAAATAGAATTAAAAAGTTAAAAACTGAACTAAAAAATTAGACGATTTAAAATTTTTACGATTAAATCGAGTGAATCGGTTAAATTTGACTTTGAACTGTTTTATTTTTCTGGTTATAATTGCTAATTTTTTTTAAGGTTTGGATCCTATGATACTTATTATCATTTTTAGTAGTAACTGAAGTTAATTGCATACTTTTGTTGGGTAAAAATTCGATATATGATTAGCTCAAGGTGAGAAGTCTTTATCATGGAAAACTTGCATGTAAGTAGGCTTTTGCAAAGTGAGACCAATCACTTGTATTTAATTTCTTTGACTCGGTCTCCAATGATTGCCCTCGGGTAAATCGACAGGATTGAGACGGGTAAATCTGATCGTTGGAAAAAAACATGCGGTAAAAATGCAGTAATTTTTAATTGTATTCATTAAAAAAAAATTAATTACTAAAAAAATTCAAATTTGTGTCAATTTTTCTATTATACCCTAAACTTTAAAAATAATCATAAAATATTCAAACTTTCAAATTTTTTCAATTCTAGCTCAAACTTTAAAACATAATAACAAAATATTCAAACTTTCAATTTTTTCAATTAGAATTCAACGTTATCTGTTGTTCTCCTGACATCCTTAACTATTTGTTTGTTGCTTGTTCTTCTAACGCCTCAAACTACTTTCGCGTTACAACTTACTATACCAGTAAGCTCTTCATTTTAGTTCGTTTTCTTCCCGCCCTTAGTATGAGGGTGTCAGGGCTGCGGAATTTAAAAATTGAAGGGTGAAGGCATCAAGAGAACAAACTGAAAGTGAAGGGAAAAATTGAAATCAAAGCATAAGGTCGTCTCTGATTTAAGTCATTTTTAAACAACGAAGTCGTTTCATTATTCTTCATTTATTGTGTTAATTTTAGCTGATGTGTATTAATAGTTAAAGTTTCTGACAAGTTACATCAGCAAACTTAACGGAAACATTAACATAAGGCTAAAATTGAAAGAAATTAAAATTTTGTTATTATTTTTTAAAGTTCAAGTTATAATTGAAAAAAAAAGGAAGTTTAAGCATTTAAATTCGAGATATAATTAAAAAATTAAAAAGAATTTAAACTTTTTTTAATAATTAACCCTAAAAAAAACCAAAACTAGATGCTTACCAAAAAGAAGTCGTGCCATGTGAGTGTGCTAAACTTAAACCAATGATTACGTATACTCTCTTGAACTAAGAGAACCAAATTAAGAGTGGGCTAATTAAATTATCACCCAACACTTACCATCATGGAGATAGTGCATTCCTAGTACAGCAAGAACATCATGTGTTAGTCCCACTGGCTTGACATTGACCCAATTTTAAATTCAAAAGTGGCCATATTACCTAATCCTTGGTTCTATTGTGCGTGCGCCATTACAGTAGCTAATTACACAAGTTGTCGAAAAGTAAGTTATCTTTTCTTCTTCTTTCTCATCTCTTTAGGTACATAGAATGAGATATATGTTAGCATTTATTAATTATATAATTAAAATAATATAAAGTTGTTTAACGCTCTCCTGTGAATCCTCGACCTTTCCCATGCACCGCCCACCCGCTTTGAGAAATATAATTGTTGTTGGCTTATGTGCACGGTGCCTTTTTCCTTGGTTTTTAAATGCATATGGTGGAAAAGTTGGGAGTTGTATGTACCTCGTGCTTTGGCAACAGGGTTTGTTGGGCTAATCTAAGAAAGAAACTAAAACTGTCGATTCTTTGCGGTTGGTTTTGCGATACTGTATGGTTACTTGGTTTGAGAAAAAATTAGTTTGAGTGCGGATGATTTAAAAGTGTCTTCTCATTATTGAGACTCTTATAAAACATCTGGTGAGAAAAAAAAAAGTCAATGTCAATCATCTATCAATAGTTGAGTTGTCAGATTAGGGTGATAATTCGTGACCTGCCATGTTTATTGGGAGCAATGTGAATTGTGAAGTCACTACTCACTCGGTGCATGTGATATTCTAAGTCTTCGCAGGCCCACGTTCTTCTCATGAAAACTACGTTGAATTAGAGAGTAGCACGCACTAAGTGTATTTTCAAGTTCTACATAAGTAGTATGTTTACGTGGTTCATAAGGAGCCGCTTGAGCATGAAACGACAGCCCAATTGGATGCGTAACGTTAAGCCCAGAAACGAATAGAATGGTCCAATTGTTTTATTTACAATACAAAGCCCGACCAAAAGCCACCGTCTTGCTTGCCCGTAGCACAAGAAAGAAACTCTCTAATCTACTCTGCCCTTTTTCCGTAATCAAATCCTGAAAAGCCTTCCCTCTCATCGCAAATCACAGTCAATCTTCTCTTCGGTGTTTAGTTGTAGATCCTTTAACCGAGCAGCATAAGGTGTGCTATCTGTTTAACCTGGGCTCACTGATTTCTGTGGTTTGTTCTGATTCAGAATCTTGATCGTCGTCGTTTCCTTTCTATCCCGATTAATTGCGGTAGTTTTTGCGCCTTTGAGCCTTTTGTTTGATTGGAAATATGCGTGCGAAGATCTTAGAGCTTTATTGTTTGTTAATCTTTTGTTTGTTTACTAAGATACATAGTTTTGTGGACAAACGGAACTTGGGGATAGGTTTACATGAGACGTTTATTCTCTGTGATTACTTATATTTGATGTTTTTAAGGTTGTGAGAACCGCAATGGAAGTGATAGCAGGTTGATTTCTGTTAAATATTAAATATAAGAATGCACAAAAAGTTTTAACTGTTGTTCACTTTGGTTTTAGTTTAGACCATGAAGCTTGATACAAGTGGGCTTGAATCAACTGGGGTACTCTTTGAAACCGGCAGTGAGCTTGTTGATGGGTTTAGTAGCGCACCATCATTTGCTGTTCCGATTACCAACGATGTTAGTATGACATTCTTTCATTTTTTTCAAGTAATTTGTATTTGTAAGAGAGAAATTAGAATTATTTAGTGACTGACTGAATTTGAATCGCCTTTTTGGGGATTTCAGTTTGATGGCTTCCAGAAGGAATCTATACAGATGGTGAAGCCTGCTAAGGGGACAACCACCCTTGCTTTCATCTTTAAAGAGGGTGTTATGGTTGCTGCCGATTCCCGAGCTAGCATGGGAGGCTATATCTGTATGTTATATATATTGTTGATATGGAATAGGTCAATGGTTCCTCATATGGCTTATTATTAGGATTATTTGCATGGCATGATACACAACTTTTCAGTCTCTTAGCTATGGATGGTGTAACTAACCCCTGACAACTTTTTAAACAATTTCCTCTCTGATTTTTGCAGCATCTCAATCCGTTAAAAAAATAATTGAAATCAATCCTTACATGCTTGGTACAATGGCTGGAGGAGCTGCTGATTGCCAGTTTTGGCACAGAAACCTGGGCATTAAGGTACTGTACTTGCTTTTTTTCTTATTTTTTTACCATGCTTCTGAAGTTGATAGCTTTGTGCCTTGGGGGAATTAAATGGAGGTAATTTTATACCCGTGGATTCTCTAACACGGAAATTTGTAGCAGTCATTGTCTGAGTGTGCCATTTTAACATGAGCTTCGAGGACAGCATTAACATTCCATCTAAATTTTCTTACTTTCCTTCTACTAGCTAACATATTCATGGATATTGGGGAAGACACGAAAACTTATTTTTGTTTTTGTTGATATCTGATATGCATCTCTTCAAAAGTTTGGGTTATTAATGACTTCCCATTGTGTTGCATAACATATCTCACTTGATTTGTGCCTTTGGCTATTTCCTGTTTGTTTCATTAAGGCCACGTAAAATAAACGCATATAATTAAACTGTATATTCCTTGTTTTGGAAAATTAGCTGTAGCAGACTGTAAATGCCCGCACCATCCAAATAAGTCCTGGCATGTTAAACAGTAGAATAAGTAGCCTTTATGTTGTTTAGCTCCCTGATGAGATCATGAGAATAATTCTTACGGAAGTTATTCTTTTTTGGTATTCTGTTGTATTTATTTCATAGTGCTAATGAAAATTTGTTTGAATGACACAGTGTCGACTTCATGAGTTGGCAAACAAGCGCCGAATTTCGGTTACCGGGGCATCAAAGCTCCTGGCAAACATACTTTACTCTTATCGAGGAATGGGTCTGTCTGTAGGGACCATGATTGCAGGATGGGATGAAACAGTAAGACTTGCAAAATAGTAGTTCATTGTGTCCATTCTAATCCCAAAGTTAACATGCATAAGTTTTATGGTCTTTATCTTTCAGGGTCCTGGGTTATACTATGTGGACAGTGAAGGTGGGAGGCTGAAAGGAACAAGATTTTCTGTTGGATCTGGTTCACCTTATGCTTATGGTGTACTGGACAGCGGGTAAGGATTTCTTTATTTTTGCTTTTGACATGGTCTTAGCGTGATGTATTGCGTTGAGTTGGTTCCCTTGGAGAATAAATTCTCCCGAATTTATCTTCCTTTTGTAGTGAAACAAATTCTGGATCTACCGTCTCTTCTCAAAGATATGGAAAAATAAAAAGAAGAATTGAAAGGTCGATACAAATTGTATTAAAATGGTAGAGAAGGAGTGTGTAAGAGATGCTTAAGAATAGACAATGGAAGAATGGAAAATATATACTTTGCTGCGATATTTTGTCTATCTAATTGCATCTATGCTGACTTTTCTATTCATCTTTGCATAACTTTGCACACTTACATGTTGTCTTATAAATGAAGTATCACTGCTTCCTCTGCATCTTTTGTTGAAGCACATCTACCATTCTCATACTGCACCTTTATATGCAAACTGAGTGTAAGCTTTTATCACAATGTTATTTTTTACCAGATACCGCTATGATATGTCAATTGAAGAAGCTGCAGAGTTGGCTAGAAGATCTATCTATCATGCTACTTTTCGTGATGGGGCCAGTGGTGGAGTTGCTAGTGGTACTCTTTCTCTCTTTCTTTGTGTGTGTGTCTCTGCATGTACTTCATGCACGAGTACTTGTTTCTGTTGTTTGCCGTGTGATTATAGAACCTGCAACATGCTTTTAAGCCATTTTGGGATGTGTCTTGTATGTGATCAGTTTATCATGTGGGACCTAATGGATGGAAGAAATTGTCTGGTGATGATGTTGGAGAGCTGCACTACAAATATTATCCTATCACATCGTCCAGTACAGAACAAGAAATGGGTGAAGTAGCGGAATAATGCAAGTCTAGTTTGTAGTTGGCTCTCTTGAAGATGCTCTTCCTATTCTCGTTGGGTGATGGATGTGACTTGCAATAGTCTTATGTAGCTGGTACTGCTAAATTGTTAACGTCGGTTTCATGGAACATTATGGATATTACGAGTGGCTGCGGTGAATGCCGCAGAAAATGAACCTTACCTGTGATGGAATTTCATTTCTCCAATGTATTCTCTGTTACTTCTTTTTGAGAACCTTCAGTTGACTTCTTCTACATGAAGTTTTTTTCCAGTTTTACGTGCTCATAAGAAAGTGATTAGGTTGTCATTATTTCTTGCCAAGGACGATGAGCAGCTCTGAATCGATAATTGACGTGGAAGGTTTCGAAATTTCACGGTATAGGTTAGACCACACCACCCCAGTTTAAGGTTTAGACTTCGATTCAAACCTTTAGGTTTGCAATTGATTGGAGATTATGGATAATTGATTGATGGTTAGTATTGGCTTAGCTAGACAAGTTGGTACTCCTCATGATGGATTTGATATTCGCGTCTTCATAAGATATATTTCAACCAAGTAATTCTTAAGGCACTCCTCATGACGGCTTTGATAATCGCTTCTTCATAAGATAATTCAACCAAATAATTCTTAAGGGACTGTTTGGTGTTGCTTTGTTATTAATTTTTTTTTCGTATTTAAATTTTTAATTTTTATGTTAGAAATATAAACCTATTTGATTAAGATTTATAATAAAAAATAAAAATAAAAATTTATTTGGTTAAAATTCGTTATAAAAATCGAAAATGAAATTTTGATTGAGATTTGTAATAAAATATTTCTTAAATGCTAATGTTAAATTTTATTTTAATTTATTAATTATATTCTAAAAGTAATTAATACTCATCATCATTAGAAATAAAAATATTGATATTTAATACAATTCAAGAAATTTACACTTTAATTTTATGCAATAGGAGTTTATAAAGTATAAAACTTATATTAACTAATTTTAATTAAATAATAAAAGTTGTTCATCATATCATGATTTTTTAAAGCATAATAGTAATATCACTTTATATTTAATAATGTCATAAGTAAAATTTCAAATTTTAAATTAAAACCTCTTATCCTGCAAGTATACAAATCGGAAATCGCAATATAGATAGGTATTGTCGCATAGGAATTGGTTAGTCACCGAAATGATTCAAATTTTGTTTTATTCAGGAAACTCAAATAATTAGATTTAAATAAAAATTAAGAGTCATATATACACACTTTAGGGTTGTCATAAAAGTAAGAACACAAATTAGAAAACGGTGAATCAAAGTATCAATTTAACAATTTAGGATTGTCATTACCAAATTATGTATTCTCTCACTTTAATAATGATCATTATGTTTAGTCCAAAATTTCCTAATATCCTGGTTCTTTCACTCTCATTACTTGAACCAAATAAGCCCTGATTAATGATGTAAATGAATTATGTAAGCTCTTACTTCCCATTTTACACTTAACCATTAAAAGGATATGAATAGATTTTTGGACAGCCACTTTTCCATTCAAGATCTCTCTCCAAATGGCAAGGTAACTTGATATATGGAGTGTTATTGGTGTAAGCCTACTTTCGTGGCACTTACTAACATATTTCTTAACTCCATATCCCTATGTGAGCTAAGTATGGACAGCCATATACCATATACCATAAACATCAAATACATCCATAACATTGAATAAAGTGAGATACTACATAGTTTAGGCAATAATAACCCTAATAACTACTTAGAAATCCATCAAAATCTCATCTAACATGTTCATAACATATCCATACATCCTTCTCAATCAACAAAATACAACAAAGAAGCAAAAAAAGAGAAGAAATAAGGCTTATATGTTGAAGAGCAAAGCTGAAATTTTATGGTGACAGCTTTGTGTCTCCTTAAAATCCTTTGATTCCACCTTGAATTCTCTTGGGTTTTCTCTCAAAAATGTGTTATTCTCTCCCCCTTGGATGTCTTGCACAACCTCCTCCTTTTTTAGGGTTTAAAATTGAGTTTTTATACCCCATTTAATACTTAAAATGACGTAGAAAGGAGGAAGTTGTCAGTTGAAATTTTCCAAAAAACTCTATTTCCTATCTTGACTTCAATCCGTGTCCGTGATATCTTATTGATTTCTTATCCAAATTGGGCTGTTATTTCACCAATTTGAAATTGAATTTCTCCTCTTTATTTTGGATTAAAAACAAAAAACATCTAATAAAGTATCTTGCGAAAGCTTAACATTGGTAATGGGTCGGCCCAGGAAAACTCCAGCTTTCCTTTGAGTCACATGACTTGCTTTCTCTTTGGTTCTTCTATCCTTCCATCCCTCAAAATCACCTTCAAACTTATTGATTAACAACAAAATTAATCACTTAATCATGCCCAAAACACATGCAATTAAAACCAACATAATGTAAGCAAAAGAAGTACAACAATGCCATGCAAAATTTATACAAAACCTAAACTTAAAGACCTAATTCACACACATTCATGCATATTCACATACATTCATACATAATCATGCAATAATACGAAACTAAGACAAAATATAAGCTAAACAAGTTAACAATAATCAATTTATCACAATTAACTAACAAATTATCATAAGAAAAGTGTGTACAAATGCCACCTATCTTTATCTCACTTTGAACACATACTTCAAAATTATATTGAAGTGATTTATACTCTATTTGAGAATTTACAATCTCATTTATACTTTTCATAATTTGGTCATTATTTTTAGCTTAAATATCAAATAATAATATAATACAATACTAAGAAGTGATCCAAACTATTAACGATTCTAATTACAACGATTAGTTGCTCTATCAGTCTCTCTAATCTTCACTCTCTTCAGTCTTCTGTCTCCACTCTTAGTCTCTTACAGTCTCAGAATCCCAATCCAGAACATTATTTTATCTTGATTTTTTGTAAATTGTATCATTTAAAAAATTTGGATAATCATTTTTTAAAATTATGTCATCAATTAATGAATTTTATTCATAGTTTTAATTAATTGAATCGATTGCTTTAATTATAATCTTTTTCTTTCATTCCTATAATCTTATCCTCCTTCATTAATGAATTTGGATTTATCTTATTAATTTGGTAGATATATGTATGTTTTACATATTTATTCATTATAAAATCTCAATTTTTGTTAGTCAATTGAAATTTGTAACTTCAATTAATTGAATTGATCACTTTAATTATATTTCTCCATTTCCTGTAAATCAATCCTCCTTTATTGATGAATTTGGTTTCATCTTATTCATTTTATCAATATATGTATGTTTTATATATTCATTCATTATAAAATCTCATTTTTTACTAATCAAATGAAATTCGTAACTTTAATTAATTAGATTGATTGCTTTAATTATAATCTTTTTTTTCATTTCCTAAAATCCTATCCTCCTTCATTAATGAATTTTGTTTCATCTTATTCATTTGATCGACTTATGTACATTTTATATATTCATTCATTATAAAATCTCAATTTTTATTAATCATTTGAAATTTATAACTTCAATTAATTGAATTGATTACTTTAATTATAATCTTTTTCTTTCATTTCCTATAATTCTATCCTCCTTCATTAATGATTTGGTTTTATCTTACTCATTTGATCAATATATGTACGGTTTATATATTCATTCATTATAAATCTCCATTTTTATTTATCAGTTGAAATTTGTAATTTCAAATAATTAAATTGATCAATTAATTATAATTTCTTTAATTTCCTATAATCCTATCGTCCTTTATTAATGAATTTGATTTCATATTATTCATTTGATATATATATATATATATATATATATATATACACACACACACACACACACACACATTAGCATCTCCAAGTATAAAATAATACAAAAGGGCTTAGAGAATCCAGTGTTACAGGAATAATGAATGGAAATCTAGCTTATAGAAGAATAAAATTTAATACTCGTTTAAAATTAGGAATTCCCTTATAATCACATAATTTAGATGAAACTATTACTATTGCTTATAAATTTTATAGAGAAAATTTAACGACATTAGGACAATATCCATTTTCAATAACTTATCAGATTAGTTATGCTTTAACTAATTCACATCATAGTATTGAATTAAAAAATACAGACAAAATTTATATTGATCAATTGTTTAATGACATAGCAAAAGTAGGTATGAATCTAAGAACTAATTTACGAGAAATACCAGAAATAAAATACCTTATTAAACTATTAGAATCGGCTAAACCACGATTATCGTTTCTGAAAGCAAACCTCTAAAAGACAATTTTTATTAAGATCACAATCTGTAAGATTAGAAAGACTATTAGATTTACCAAACCCAGTACTTAGGAAAAAATCTATTCAAATAACTGAACCAAAAATAATAAAAAATGAAGAACTAGATTTAAATAAAGAAATAGTTACGATTAAAACTCAACTAACAGAATTAACAGAACTTCTTAAAAATACTTTATGAGTATTACTAAACAATTATCTAAATTATCAGATAGACAAACAAATATTGAAATTCAATTAAAAGAAATAATAACTATGACACAACCCCTAATAGAAAACACTCAAAAGTATATGTCATTACAAAAAATTAATGACTTTAGTGAAATTCAAAAACTAATAGATAAGCATTATGAACAATTATTTAAAATATTATATCCAATAAATGAAAAACTAGATAAGATATTAAAATTAATAGAAACAAAATCTGAGTCACAAAAATTGGTATTAGAGCCTCCAACTACACTTTAGTAAAACCATAGAGAATATAGAAAACATAGAAAAGATATAAAAAATTAGTTAGATGAAATTACACAATTAGTCAATAAATTAACATTAGAAAATACTAATAATAATTCTTTAAAATATGAACTTATAAACCCTATTACTGATCAAGATGAAATTATTTACGGATATTAACCAGATCAAGAAATTTATGTAGATCAACAAAAGAATGAAGAACAACCAGAAACAAGTCAAAGTGGAGAAAAAAGAAAAAGAAGATGTCAACAAAATCATATTGGAATTATAAACCTATTGAAACAGAAGAACTTAATCGCTTTGGATATTATCAAAAATATAATAAAATAAGAAAATTTCCTTCAGAATATACACCAAAATGTATCACCTTAGGACCAGATGGAATTCTCAATTTAGACTGCGTATTATCACCAGAAAAATTATTGCTCGAGTGGTCTAATAAAATAGCATTAGTTATACAATTAGAAAAACCTTTTGAAGGATTAATAAATATAAGTACTTTATGGAATTTTATTGCCAATAAAACTACTAGTATTGTACTAAATTTTTATTAGATAATGAAATACAAATAAAAAATACTACTGAATTTCTTAATGCTATCGAACTAATAAAAGCTTTTCATGTAGTTACTAATGAGATTTATAAAGAATTTATTGGTAAAGATATAACTTCGTATAAACAAGAAATTGAAAATGAAGAAATAAAAAATGCCTTACGGCATTTAAATAATATAAGCATATGTGACATCTGTTATTTAGAAGAATATATTTATGAATTTAAGAAATATTATTATAAATTAACCTGTACAGAACAAGAAATGTATATACAAATATTTATCCAAAAATTACCTTATCCAATAAACAAAATAGTAGAAGAATTATTTTTAATAAAACAAAATGCTAATTTAGTAGCTTATAAGTTAGGTGGTGCTATTTCAATAACAAAAGAAGTATTATCACAAAAATGTTTAGAAGCAAAATTACATAAACAAAATTATGACACGGAGATATTCAATTATGCTGTTCTAAATATTCAGAGGTTCCTCAACAATATGGATGTGAATTTTCTACCTATCATAAACAAAGAAAACAAACAAAATATAATAAATATAAATG
>JAOSBL010000003.1:7837820-7888291 GCA_027568915.1 Erythroxylum roraimae | reverse complement strand
TTCTATATATATAGCCACGTTGAGATTTTAATCAAGATTCTAAATTAGCTTCTAAGATAACATGTTTGTTGACACTATTTTATTACAAAAGGCATTCAATGAGGCTTGACCTGCGGGCGTCCCGGTGTGTACCATGCGGTACGGAGGTGCTACATCCTCGTAGTGCATGTTTTACGTAATTGTTCACGATGGTGTACGATGAACATTCCTTTTACCATGTTTTCTTAATATTTTTAAGCTTTGAAATTTCAAATGTCCAAACTGCAAATACCATAGCCAAAATTTATCTTTTATAATTGTAGACCACTTATAAAAACTACTATAAATATCAACTTTTAACACACGATGTTTTCGATCAATCCATTTACTCTTGTATAATGATAGTGGTTGGATTATAATTTTTCTTCATCCTTATCTCAGCTACCTCTAATCTCATAATTATTGTTATAACTACCATGACTTCTATTATTTGAGAAATGGTCTCCTCTTCTTTGTCCTCTCTTATAGGAGTTACCATGTTTTTTTTGCTTATCTCTCCACTTTGATCACCTTTAACTGGTAGGCTTTATAAAGCTTGCTCCATTGGCTTCTTCGTTTTTTTTTTCTCTTTTATGTGCTACTTATGTGCTTATAAAATGTCGGATTCCTTATCAACATTCATCAAGAATTGATCATGGGTTAATTGTCACCATAATATGCTTAAATTTAAAGGTCAAAGACCTTAGAACGCATAGCTTGTTCTTTGCTATCCTCTTTATGTATTATCATTTAATTCGTCAAAGTAAGAAGACTACTTACATAATTAGCCACTATCCTAAAGGTTTTCATTTATAAAAGTTCACATTAATGTCTCAAAACTTTATCCTTCACTCCTTAAAGAATGACTATAGGGTTTTCTTGTCCTTTTCTTATCTCGCAATGGGCAATCTTTTTGTGCCTTACATGCACTGTCATTATTGTTAAGATCAACCACATCATTATTTACAAGAATTCTTTATGACTCTTAATAATTCATAGTAGTCGAAAAGCATCCTCTTTTGAGCAATTTATTGATTTTACTTTTTTATTCAAAATAAGAATTGAAATTTAGGTCCAACTATTCATTACTATGATTTTGACAATACTGATAGTAATGAATAAGAAATAAAGTATGTAGGAAAAATAGAGAAGAAACAAAAACAAAACTTGGAGACGAACAATGGGATAAGAATAGAAAATTTTTATCATGAAAATTATAATAATATTAAAATATACTTATAATAAATTAAAGTACCTATTTCTTGGGAGGCAAATATACAACTCTCTAAAAGATCAACCAAATACTAACGACAAAAAAAGAGCTCTTCAAGTTGCAGCAATGAAACAATACGAGAATAAGAAACTAAACGATGAAACAAACACCAAAATTTAACGTAAAAAACCCTTCAATGTGAGAAAAAAAATTACAAGACAAACTGATAAATAAATCTACTAAACTTAATTAGGATTTACAAGAAAAGTTGATCTCTCACTCCTTATAACAACAAGTTATCTCACAAAGTTTCAAGATTGAAACCGGTATTGATTACACATTCAACAAACCCTCAAACTAATATAAAAAAATAATCAAACAAAGATGAGAATCTAACCCTCTTTGCCCTCTCTTTGTTTTTCCTCACTTTTAGATGTTGTGACAATACTCTCTATCTCATATTTGGAGCAAGACTTAAATGAATTATTTATAGGCACCTCTAACTTAATAACTAAGTCAGAATTCTAAATAAACTTAACTAGCTATATCACATTTTATCTTAATCAAATTACATCACATTATTCAATAAAATGATATTAAGATTTATTCACATCACAACTAACATAATAAGAGATTACGTCTATTTAGGAATGATACATTCATATCTAGGAAATTCTCCACTATCTTCAAATAATCTCCCTATCTTTATCTTTTAGAGTTATCTCCGTATGATCTTATTGCCACAAAACACTATATACTTAACACAATTCTTATTATTTTGTAATGAAAATTTCTAAGTTAGAATAGCTAAACATTATTAATCGTAACACTATTGGAAAAAAAAGGATAAATAATATCTTAATAACTATTTAAACAAAAAAAATAAAGTAAAAGAAAAGACTACTTTAATTGAAATAAAATACTTAAAATAATCTAGAATATTGATATAAGCAGCTTCGTTATTCCCTCGTCCTAGAAAATATTAAACGCAAGCGACAAGGAATCGTGCGGAGTGGCTAAAGCTCCCGAACTTGTATCGCGTTATTTTGAAAGCAAAAAGTCATAAGAATAAGGTTCCTATCAAGTACCTGTACCTGTTCATATTTGTGTGAATGATTGTAGGAGAGTAGGTATTGTGAATTTGTGATATGAAGTTGCACCTGCGAATGTTGATGATTCGGTATTTGGGCTTTATGATACCTATCTACTACAATCATGTGCTATTTAATTGTAGAGAGATTGTGCTCAACAACTCGACCAATTTTGCAGCAATGCTATGGGACCCGAGTCTTCAATCATCATCATACTGAACAAAATGCCTATTTGGTGCAAGAATTCGTATCCCTTCATTACAAAGCAAAGTAGTTTCTACTGTTCCTGAAAATTTTAAGAAGTGATTGTGAAGCTAACCTAAGGACTAAACATAATTTAGGAAATGACCAAATGAAGATTGCAGGATTCTTCAAGATGACTTTGGCACTCATATTATGTCTATAAATGTAACATGTCCGTTTTTTACATTTTATAGGCTCTAAATAAAGTAAAAAAAAAATATATTATTTTTTATTTTTTATAAAAGTTAAGAGTGAGTTATAAAAAAAAAAAAAAGACAAAATAAGAACTTTTTTTATTGCCTACTTTTTTTATAAGAGTGATCCTTATCAGGGTCGGGCTTATAACAGCTCAAACCACCCGCTTATAGATATTGTTCGCTTTGAGTTGTCCCTCGGGTTAAGACCCTCACGATTTTGCCCTTTTCACATCTGGAAAAACCCGTCTTAGGGGAGAGATATCCATATCTTTATAAGGCATATTTTATTCCCCTCTCTAACTGATGTGGGATCTCACAATCTACTCCTTCTTAGGACCCAGTGTCCTACGCTGGCATAACAGGTCAGAAATCAGCTTTGATACCATTTGTAACAGCCCAAACTATCTGCCCATAGATATTGTTCGCTTTGAGTTATCCATTGGGCTAACTCCCTCACAATTTTACTCTTCCTACACCTGAGAAAATACGTTTTGGGGAGAGAGATATCTATACCCTTATAAAGCGTACTTTATTCTTATCTCTAACCGATGTGAGATCTCACAACGCTGACGTATAATTACTATGAGTATTAAGCGGTAATACTACAGCCTTCAATCTCATAAGTTCCAGCTTATTCAAACTCATATCTTTTAGATTGAAAGACTTGTAAAGAATTTCACCGCAACCACAGAAAAGTTGCACCTTTCATTTCTTAGTCTAATTTATTTTGGTATTGTATTCCCAAAACTAATGTAAACTATTCCAATGCGACATAAGGAACGTGAATAAGCAAATAATAAAAGGAGCTGGAAAGGAGCGTCTCTTTGTTTCTGTCTCACTCTCTTAGTTAGCTTCTAAGCATATTCTCATGATTGAGAGATACCATTTTACTCTTTCTTTCCACTAAACTATTCTATTGCTAATGTAATAATTAAAGCAACACGACCTCTCCTTGAAGGTAAGAAATGAGACCGGTGTTGCATTACACATGAACTAGTCTGCCACGTTGTTACAACGGACAAAGATTGATCAGGGAAGTGAGCTGGAGCTTTTTGGTCAAATTCTGTCAACGAGGATTGCCGTAATACAGATATTTCAGTCATTATATACTTGTCCCGTTTGATAATTAGATTGTATTAATTGTTAGTTAATTCTATTAGTAATTAATTGACAGCAAATTATAGATGTTTTATTTACCAATTTTTTTTTATAGATGTTTGATAAAATTAGTTGTTTATATGTAAAATAATTTATGAAAGTATGACTTAAAAAAATTTGCAAGTGTATAAATATTATATTTTAGTATTTTTGTGAATATATTCATAAAAAAATTCTAATAAAAAATATAATAAAAATAAATTATTATTATTATTATTATTATTATTATTATTATTGTTGTTGTTGTTGTTGTTGTTGTTGTTGTTGTTGTTGTTACTATTATTTTCTTTTGCCATATTAATCAAGTTGAAATTTATTTTTTTAGTATATTAACTTATTTATCACTATCCTATATCTTTTGATAATTTATTTATAATAATACTTATTTATCTTATATTTTGTTGAACCAATAACTTATTGTTAAGGTGAATAAGAGAAAGCAATAATAAAAGATGACAGCTTGAATACTTTGTAATAAATTTTGGGCACAATCATTTTTTTATCTCTTAATTTCTCATTAAAAGAAAACGTTTCTCATAGAAACATTGTAAAAAATAGCGGATTGAGTTCAATTTACCAACTCAATCAATTAATTACTAAACATAATTATTATAATGTTTGAGATGATCATACAGTGAAATACCTCTCAATTTGTTAAAAAATAACTAATTAGCCATTTACCAAACCATTCCATTTTCTTTTTAAGGTTTACGCAGTTAACAGACACAATCGATTCTTTCCCGAGTTGGACACCATATTAGGATGTGATTGTAAACTTTGTTCATTTTCTAGTTCTAGTTTCTCCAAGGTTATATACTGATTTGGGAATGGGTCCAACTAGAAAGGAACAAGCTACTATAATATCTAAATAAAATCAGGTTAGGTGATGGTGAAGGGTGTCTTAAGAATACAAGAATCCTAAATCCATGAACTCTATCCATCAATGCTCTACAATTGCTTCATTAACCAAAAAACATCATCCAACAAAAACCCATCAAACTACAATACAGTACATCGCCATCATGCATAAGGCCAGAAGAGAAAGCACTTACACTTGCTTTTGATCCACTCCCTCCACCTCCCTCTCTGTCTTTTGGCGGGAGATGGGCCCCATTTCAATCAAGATCTCGTCTTTCTCAAGTCTCTCGTTCTTAAATCCCATAACTTCAACAACCTACCATCCTCCTCAACCATCGCCCTCTAGCCTCCTCCTCTCACTTAGCTTCTTCTTCACTGCTAATATATCTCTCAACTACAACTCAGTATACAGGCAATAATCCCACAAGGACAGGGACAACAATGAATAGAAGTCTCTCCTTTACAGTTCTGTGTCTGTTCTTTCACTTCCTAAACAACACAAGATTGTGTCTTTCTCTTAGCCCCGATGGCCTCTCCCTCCTTTCTCTAAAATCTGCCATTAATCAACCATCAGGCGATTCAGTTTTCTCTGACTGGAACCAAGATGACTCCACTCCATGTCACTGGACGGGCATTTCGTGCATGAACATCACTGGAAACCCGGACCCACGTGTCGTCGGAATTGCAGTTACCGGCAAGAATCTCCGGGGATATATCCCGTCAGAGCTCGGAACTTTGATTTATCTCCGGCGACTTAATCTCCACGGCAACAACTTTTATGGGTCATTACCAGTGCAGCTCTTCAACGCCACCTCACTCCATAGTATCTTCCTTTACGGTAATAACCTCTCTGGTTCTCTACCTCCATCTGTCTGTAACCTCCCGAGACTCCAAAACCTTGATCTTTCCAACAATTCACTAACCGGCTCTTTACCTGAAGACTTGAAAAATTGCAAGCAACTGCAAAGATTGATTCTTGCAAACAACAAGCTTAGCGGCCAAATCCCGGCTGGTATATGGCCACAATTGGATAATTTAGTGCAACTTGATCTTTCATCTAACGAGTTCAATGGATCTATACCCAATGACGTCGGCGAGCTCAAGTCCCTGTCTAGTACGTTGAACCTCTCTTTCAATCATTTATCAGGTAGAATCCCGAAGTCACTAGGAAACTTACAAGTGACTGTCAGTTTTGATCTGCGAAGCAATAATTTAAGCGGCGAAATACCGCAAACGGGTTCATTTGCAAACCAGGGACCAACTGCTTTCCTAAATAACGCGCTCTTATGTGGGTTTCCTCTGCAAAAACCTTGCAAAGTCTCCACAGGGAGCTCACCTGTAAGCCAAGGCTCGACACAAGATTCAGGTAACGGTCAAAAGAGAGGTTTAAGCTCTGGTTTGATTATACTCATTTCACTAGCCGACGCCTTTGGTGTGGCATTCATTGGTTTGATCATAGTATATGTTTACTGGAAGAAGAAAGATGATTCTAACGGATGTAGCTGCACTGGTAAGACCAAACTAGGCGGGAATGAGAAATCACATATCTGTGCGCTTTGTTCTTGTATCAATGGCTTTAAAAATGAAGAATCGGAAGGAGAGGACCTGGAGAAAGCATCAAGAGGAAAAGGAGAAGGAGAGTTGGTGGCCATAGACAAGAACTTCAGTTTTGAGCTTGATGAGTTGTTGAAAGCCTCTGCGTATGTGTTGGGTAAGAGTGGGTCGGGGATAGTGTATAAGGTTGTGCTTGGAAATGGAATACCAGTGGCGGTGAGGAGGCTTGGTGAGGGAGAAGAACAGAGATACAAGGAGTTTGTCGCCGAAGTTCAAGCTATTGGGAAGGTTAAGCATCCAAATGTTGTGAGATTAAGAGCTTATTATTGGGCTGCTGATGAGAAGCTTCTGATAAGTGATTTTATTTCTAATGGCAACTTGGCTAATGCTCTTCGAGGTCAGTATTCTCCCCTCATTTTTTCTGTCCTTTCAATTTTAGTTGTGAGCCATTTTCATTATACGTTCGGAGAAAGAGGCATAGCTTTTTGCTCCTTTTAATGGGGGACCAATGGCATGAATGTTTCTTATCAGTAGTCATCATCATGTTAACGACCAAGATCGAGAAATGCGGCTGGTTGAATCTTAAAAACTCAAATAACTTTGCCTTTAGTAGTAACAATTGGTTTCAATTGCCTGTGAAATCAATAGTGTTGGTCGTTAGTTGATGGAAATGGTAAGGGTGAGAGCGGTGAAATTAATAGGCTTAGTAGGCTATATGGTGGCTTAGTTGTTGCTCGTGGTTAATGAGATGTCATAGGTCCCTGTAGTTGCTCACGCACTCATTGAATACATAAAGAAAAATACTAGTGGGTGTGGCCCAACTTTCTTCTTCTTCTTTTTTTAAACAAGAACTCCGATAATTGGAGATGGCAAATTAACTCAGATTTAGTCTGAACTAAAACTAAATTCAATTTGATAGGATTTAGAATCGATGAAACTCAAACTTCACAAATTCTTTACACGTATCAAAAATTTAAAACTTTGAACTGCTAACCTTTTGGTTTTGTCTTGCTTGAATCTTTAACAGTAGCTAATGAGGCATAACATTGCAGGGAGAAATGGGCAGCCATCAACGAGTCTCTCATGGCCAGCCAGGTTGAGAATTGCGAAAGGAACAGCTAAGGGCTTAGCCTACCTACACGAGTGCAGCCCAAGAAAATTTGTACATGGAGATATAAAGCCGTCTAACATCCTCTTGGACAATGAATTCCAAGCTCATATCGCTGATTTTGGTCTGAACAGATTAATCAGCATTACTGGCAGCAACCCCTCATCTTCTGGTGGCTTTATTGGCGGAGCACTTCCTTACATGAACTCTTCCCAAACAGACCGAACCAACAACTATCGTTCCCCTGAAGCTCGTGTGTCAGGAAGCAGACCAACCCAGAAATGGGATGTGTACTCATTTGGAGTTGTGCTTCTTGAACTGCTCACTGGCAAATCTCCGGAGCTTTCGCCAACCACATCAACCTCCCTGGAAATTCCGGACATAGTAACGTGGGTGAGGAAAGGATTTGAAGAAGAGAAGCCATTGTCAGATATGGTCGATCCAATGTTGCTCCAGGAAGTCCATGCCAAAAAAGAGGTGTTAGCAGCTTTCCATGTTGCTCTTGCATGTACCGAGGCAGACCCTGAAGTTCGACCGAGAATGAAAACTGTCTCTGAAAATCTAGACAGAGTTGGAACTTAAGGAACTAGGACGTTCCAACATTAAGTTCATGGCTTGAGGCCGAAACAGACATGCTTCTGATTCAAATTCTTCTTCAATGGGCCCTCCAATTTTGTCCTTTGAAAGGTTAATAGTATCACAGATGGTTGTTGATCTTCTAGTTTAGTATCGGTGTCGATGACTCCCATTCAGGCCCAAAATTCAAGGAAGTCCTTCCGATTATAATAGCAAGATCAGTATCGATACACGGTTGTTTAATATGGAAATGGAATTGAGATTATGCTGCATTCATAATTTAATTTGTTTCCCCTTCTTGCAGTCTTTTATTTTTTTTTAATATAAGACTTGAAACTTTTCTATGATTGTTAAATATATTACAATAATTCTAAATTAATTTTTATATCAGATTTTATTTAAATTGTTTAATCATTTTTAATTTTTATTATTTATAGTATTAAATATTTTTAGAATTCTTTTTTTACTATGAATAATATCAAATTTTTAAAAAAATTAAAAATACAAAAATTAAAATAAATGTGAAGTATTTATATTTGTATCCTTTTTTTAACCTAATTTTGATTAATTTTCAATGCCTTATTTTTAACCTTCCATCATACAATTTATTAGTGGTCACCCAACTTGTACAATTTGTTGAAAGCCCCAAACTATGGATGCATAATTAAATTTGTACAACTCTTCACTATTAAATTTGAAGATTATGAGTTTGTCAGCTCTGATGATTCCGAAATTGTGACAAACAAACTGGTCCATATTTGAAGTTCTTTGCGCCACAATTATCAACTAATTAAGCCTCCGATCTGTCCGTTGCAAACTACTTCCTGCCCTTTAATTGCACAAAAGTAATTAGTAAACTCGTAATTCTTTTAAATATTATTCTTCGAGTTATTATTATTATCTACGAAATACTTTTCCTTCGTAATTATTTAGCTTAAGCAGTGTCTTACTTAGTTTAATTATTGACTTATAATAATTAGTTTGATTTTTTCACATGTCTTTTCTTGATTTGCGTATTTAATATTTATTATGTTCTATATATATTATAGTTCGTATTAATTTACTTTTTTATTATTTTATGTAGACTTATTTATTTATATTTTATATTATTATTATTTTGCATTATACGTGAGTCTATTGAAAACATTATCTCGAATTGGTAAGGGTAAGACTGCTAATATTAAACCTCTCGAGACATCTCATTTCTGCATATTTTTACTAGATGTTGTTGTTGCTGCTATCACTACGTAAGTATCCTCATAAATAAAAAGAAAAAAGGCAATATAAAACATGGAGGAAAGAAAGATAAAAAAGACCACAAATCTTTATTTTAAAAACTCAATTTAAACATATAAGTTTGTTCTTATTTAGGTAAATTACTAACCGATATATACACACACAATTATAATTGAATTTACATTATGCTATGCATTAAAAAACACATTTTGTTTCGTATGAGTAGAAATATGAGATAACTAAGGCTGTGTATTTTTCATGATAGACTTATCAAATGATTAAGATAAAGTTCTTCCTTAATTACATTGGTTGAACAAAAATATTGGAAAGTAATCTTCCTGGTCCTATCTAGAGATTGCAATGGGCCGGTCCATGGGCCAATTTTACTAATTTTTTAAAAATTAAAAGTGTAAAACAATATCTTTTTTTAATGGAGACTGATTTTAGAATATCCAAACCTATGGGCCGACTTATTGAAAATCCCTTAATTTGGGCTCATGGCCAACCCATTGCCCTTAAATCCTGACATACTTATTGGGATGAATGTTTATTATCAAGCAGAGAAGTTACTGATCTTACTAAAAGGGATTTATTACAAACAAGATTTTTGTGAGTATATTAAAAACCGCAGCATCTTCGAGCTACAAGATGTTCCTACTGAATATGCAGATATCAGAGATAACTCTTACAATATTGTCCGGATATTATAGCTTAAAAATTGAATTTGTTAAATTATTTGTATAGTTTATACATTTAATTTAAAACATACAACAATGACAACAACATTCAGTAAAAATTTTGCTGAGAGATCCAGCAGTACACAACTTTACCCCTAATTAATAGATAGACATTCAATTTAAAACATAGTATGTATAAACTAGTAAAATGAAGTTAGCCTTTTCAATTTGGTCACCAAAAACAAGATCAATTTTTTATATATAAATAAAAACATAATCAAAATTCTTAAAACTTTTTACTAATTTTTGGGGGCTTTTTCAACCTTTTTGCCTATCCAAAATTAACAGAATAAGGGCAAGCCATAGTAAAAAAAGAAAAGGTGACGGTTATTCTTTGCATGTAACTTAAAAAAAAGATAAAAAGAAAGGCAAAAAGGTCACTTTTGACCCTAAGTTTTGCACCAATCGACAATTATAACCCAAACATTCGGACGTTAATAATTCTAACCATAACATTTTTAAAACGTTCAATTATAATCCAACCATAACAGAAAATTCAAACCGTTCTATTAAGTGTCAGGTCATAGCTTAACAATTATTATTTTATTCAAACAAGTGGGTCCCCTTCGTCACGCTATCGTTGATGGGGTAAGTGAGACCCACTTTTTATTTAAATTTAAAAATGATTTTATATTAAAAGTAAGGGACCCACCATTTATATTAAATGATAACAAACATTAACCTTAAGGATTAGATGACTGATTATTTTCTTAACCCTAACAAAATTTAATCATGTCATTAGTTAAATAAAACAATTATCATTAAGTTAAAACGAATTTAATAATTAATGAAACATATGAATATGGCAATGTTTTGGAACTGTGTCATCGTTTCTTCAGCAAGCTTCTGATAATCAGCCATTGTTCTCCATTCGTGCCATTGTTATTGGTCACCAGCAGTGAAGTTAGTCAAAGGAAGCACCATTTGTGTAACATAGTAATCAGCAATCCTCGAGAGAAGATGTGAGCATCGAAGCGTATTGAGTTAACTGAGGTATGTTACATTTGATTATTATTGTATGTTAGGTAATTTTGTATTTTTGAGATGCTTCCTTCTTGTAGGTTGCACATACGGTCATTGTTGGTGTGTGTTAGATAATGGTTGTTGCCGTTAGTTTATTGTTAGGTGTGGTCTCGAATGTTAGTTTAGATGCCTTATGGTCCCCATTGTGGTTCCGTAATGTTTGTTGTTGTGTTTTGGATGTTTTGTGGTCTGCACATGCTCCTTCCCCTAACCAAGGATCCAAAACAATTAATTAAATAGCTTTTGTAACTAATAATCTATAACTTAAGGAGAAAGAGCAATAAAAATATATGTTACATCTGATACTAAATAGGAAACTAAAAGCATAAGTAAGGAGGCATATCATAAAACTCTAAACAACATTTTGAGTGTCTTATATATTCAACATACAATGTAAACTTGTGGAAATGTTAACTTCCCGACATCTAATTATAACAAGATATTTTATCCAATACAAGTTCCTTTGATTGTTGACATGAATGATTCCTAGAATGTCTATGCTATTGAATAACTAAAACTGAACCATTATTGTCAAGCTCTAAAGAAGTTAGTAGGTCACCAACAATGCCTAGCTCTGGACACTCTTTCCAGTTAGTCAAGGAATTACAGTTAATAGAGATAGGCCTCTTCCACCTTTCCCTGCTATGAACAATGAATTTTTCTTTACAATCTCTCTTAGAGCCTCCACAATTTTTTCTCCATTATTATCATTCTTCTCGATGTAGCTAGCCTGACCAGTTGTAACATATCTGACGGCCAAGAATTGTGTTCATAAGTTTATTAGCCCTTAATGAGGTGAGGAATCAAAGAAATTGAAGGAAGATTGTAGTTAACTAGAGTTACGTATATTGTTACAGTTTTACCTGATGTAGAAATTCTGGACGCAGATTGTATCCATTGCATTCTCTATTAAACTTAATGTCCAATTCATAATGCTTAACCATTAGTTCAAATTACAAAATGAATTACAAAGGATAATAAAGTTCTCCCAAACTATTGTTAAGTATTATCACTTGAAGAAGAAATTATTGTGTGATTTTGTTACTTGATTATGGAGCATACAAACAACATCATTTGATACATTGAAAAGAATTATCTTGGCCTTAGTTACATCATTTTTGTTCTTATGCATACAAATTCTTTCAATTGATCTTATTAAGTTCATAATAAGGAAACCGATAAATGTGTAAACTATTTAATAGTGAAGAAATAAATTATAGTTTTCTAGCAATTACATATTTCTATTATTCTAATTCCCAATTCTTTTTTTCAATAATTCAAATAATAACAAGCAATCATAGTAAGAGAGTCTATATGCAGTGATAGGGATGTTCAAGTATTTTAAAGGAGGTTTCTCAATTATGAATCTCATTAATTATTTGATCAAATTATCTTCCTTTTGATTATGTTGATACTAATAAATAACTTTTATTGGGAGAGTCTATATACAGTGATTACTTGTTGATAACTATAAATAACTTTTATAGCTGATAACAAACCATAACCATATATCTTCACCATTTCTTATTTTGAGCTCAAATTCATTAGTTTAATAAATTACACGAATTTCCAATCAAATAAGTTACACACTTTATGGAAATCAATCTTCATAGAGTAGTTCCTAAGAGAATTATTTTTATGATAATCCTTGAAAAACCCTTACAATTGCTAATCAAATAAGTTACATGCTTTATGGTTCCCTTTAACAATTAAAGCAAATATAATACTATTGAAATTTACAAGGATTAACTATGGTGCATCAATGGAGTTTTGAACATTTTATGATAATGAACATGTTGTTTTTTGATAATTGCATTACTTTTTTTCATTTAAACTTGTGTGTATGCTTATGTTTGTAGGTTTTAATAGCTCAATATGGAAGTATATGACTTTTTCATGGTGGAAATTTTATGTTGGAGCTTGAATTGACATATGTTGGTAGGGATATTGCTACATTTGACAAAGTTGATGTTGACTTTGTTAGTTATAAATAAATAAATGAGATGAGAATGGACTTGGGGTATGATAAATTGACAAGGCATATTATAGAGAACCTGGTGTAAACTTTAAGGACTCATTGAAAGTTATAAACTCAAATGAAATTTGTATTAGGCTGGCAAAGCTAATACAAGTACATGAGATTGTTAATGTATATGTAACTCATCATGTAGACACACCTATCCATACTATTGATGATGATAATGAGAACATGAAGGGGCAGGGTGTAGAAGGGGACGAGAATGTGGAGGGAGAAGGTGCAGAAATGGAAGAGAATTTGGATAGAGAAGGTGCACAAACGAATGAGAATGTGGAGGGACAAGGTGTACAAGTGGATGAGAATTTAGAGGGAGAAGGTGTAAAAACATATGTGCATATGGAGGAACATAATGCACAGTTTGAATCAAACTCTTATTTTGACATTCCACGTGACCATCATCTAATTGAAATTGATTCATCAGATTGTGGTAGTCCTATTAGCATTGACGAATATCCTAGTGGAGAGGAGGTAAGTGAAGCTTTACGTAGACCCACCTAACTTTTAGGGATAATCTTGCAAGGGTTGGATATAAGTGGAGGTTGGGAATGGAGTATGGGAATGCAAAAGATTTTAAAGATACTGTTGTCGATTATGCAGTATGTACAAGATACAATGTTAGTTTGAAAAAGTGTGAGAGTACTTAGATTAGGTATGTTTGTGTGGGTGGATGCCCATGGGTTTTGTATGCTACATACGTTAAGAATGAGCGATGTTTGAGGATGAAAACATATAATTCTAATCACACTTGCTTCATTACCTACAAACCTAAATTGGTTTCTACAAAATTCTTGGCGAGACACTTCAAGGATGGAATATTAGAGAAGCCCATTATAACAACGAAAAACATGGTGGAAGAATGTAGAGAGAAGTTAAAATTTTTGTAAATTCAAGTATATGTAGAAGAGTGAAGAAGAGATTGAGGAAAGAGAGAGCCACAAATTCTATTATTGAATATGCAAAGTTGCAAGGATGTATGCTCGAGTTAAAGGTAAGCAATCCTCAGTCAATAATTGAGTTACGATTATCAAACAATTAAGAGAGCTCATTGCTACAAGTATGTTATGTTATTAAGTTTATCTTGTACTTCATCATGTCCTGTTATGTAGTATATTAATACTTCTTTATTTTTTTTGTATTTTGTTGCAGTTCAAATGATTGAATATTTGTTTTTACGTTATGAAACGAGGATGGAAGCAATTGAGACCAATTTTTGGGATTGATGGATGCTTCCTGAAGATAGAATTTGAAGGGCAATTGTTAAGTGCAATTGGTGGAGATAGTGATGGTGGAATGTTTCCATTGGCTTGCGCAATTGTCAAGGTGGAAAACATAGATTCATGGACTTGGTTTATGAATTTGTGTTCATCTAATTTCAAATTAGAAGATGGTTAAGGAATTACAGTTATATCTTATGTACAGAAGGTATGTAAACATATTTGGGATTGAAGGTAATTATAGGAAATATGATCTGAAATCTTTTGTATTTGTTGTAGGGATTAGTCAGGGTGGTCGAGAACACTCTGACCAATGCCGATCACTGTATGTGTGCAAGATATATATATCATAATTAGTCTGCAAATAGAAAAGGAAAAGACCTAAGAAAGTTGTTTTCGAATTACGCTTGGTCAACGTATGCTCAAGATTTCGATGAACAACTAAAAAGGCTTGACATAATAAGCCTTGGATGAGCTGCAGCATTGCTTGAGTATCCAAAAGAGAGGTGGGACAGATGTTACCATTCCTTTCAAAGTAAATGTCCCATTGTTGACAACAACATGAACGAAACCTTCAATAAGTGGATTCTACCAGTTGGGGAAAGGGCAATGATTAGTTTGCTGGAGACTATTAGAATAATGGTTATGAAGAGACATGTTGAGAGGAAATATTTTGTTTTTGGGTAGAAGCATGATATAACACCAAACATAATAAAGAAGTCGGAGAAAAACAAGAAAGAAGTTATGTAATGGAGAATTGTATAGAATGAAGATGGTGGTTATGGAGTTTCAAAGGGTGATGAGAAGCATATTGTCAGGATCGATAGACAACATACATCTAGTTGTCGGGCATGGGACCTATATAGATATCCATGGAAGTATGTAATTAGTGCAATCCATCACCTGAGACAAGGGGTTGAGACATTCGTTGATTCGTGCTATCGGAAGGGTCGCTTCTTGAGTTTGCATGAACATGTGTTACAACCAATACGAGGTGAAATTTTCTGGCCTTCAAGTGATGCTGAGTTGATACATCCTCCACCTAAAAGATTATGCTTGGTAGACCGAAAATTACAAGAAGAAAATAGCAAGATGAACTGAAGAAGATGAAAAATCCAAACAAATTGAGTCAGAAAGGGCAAGTGCATAAATGTCAAAAATGTGGTCTTCAAAGTCATAACTCCAGAAAATGCAACAACAATACATCAAGTCAACACGGTGAGGCTTCTTCACAGGTGTGTGCATGTTACTTCAATCATATGAATACAATTTTATAAACATGCAATTACTAATGTATAGAGTTACTAATGTATACAATTATGTAAATTAGGTTATAACATAGGGATCTTCATATATATACAATTTTTGGTTTTATATTACTTATTATTTGTACTAATTACTGACAAAGATGTTTTTCATTATAACTACACTTAAACAATGAGAATATGGTTAATGATAATGCTAGACTGGCTCAACAAAGCAATATTGTAAGCTTTTTTATCAGTTTGCCTAACTTTAAGTTTTTAATCAATTTGTCTAACTTGTAATAATTACAAAGCGTGTTTGTAATATTTTTCTTCCATTTTGTAGGTTTGTACACCTGCAGATGCCAATATAAACCAATTTGAAGATGTTGACCCACACACGTTTCAATTATCATTTCAGCTAAGGGGTTTATGATTCAGATGACGTACCAGTATTACTTCACAACATTTACAAGCTGAAGCAAGTAAAAGGAGAACCTTATTGACTTCATCATCACAACCTGATTTTACACAGTCAAGTACAAATTAAGCAAACATCGATTAGTTGTATACATACAATATATATATACTTGTGTTGTATTCATATGAACGTTTGTGTTGTTTAAATACAATGTAAATATTTTTGTAATATGATTTACTACACATAACCTCTCTCTCTCTCTATGTCAATCTCTCTCTTACATTCCCTTTTTTCATATTTGACAACATATACAACAAGTAAATTATTCATTGTATATTGGTTATATATGTAACTAGTAAATTATTTATTGTATATAAATTCATATACCAATTTTGTTATTCATATACAACTTATTCTTTATATGAATTATGAGTTGGTTATATATAGTAGAATTGTTTTTTCAATTGCGTTACATAATTCATATACAAATTTTATTATTCATATACAACATATTCATTATGATTTGTTATACAACATAACCATTGTATATTAGTTATATATTCAAAATCAAAATTTTCATAAGATACATGAAATTAATATCAACCATTACATTGTTCAATTTGAATACAATATCCTCATTACATATTTACAAATAAAAAGTAATACAATCATAACTAATCCTATTACAATTACAATGTTCATTAACATACACTTAATTTGTTTTCCTCTTTTCTCAATAAATATATGTCCTCTTTTAAAAGAGCATTTGTTCTTCAAACTCCTTTGTTGTGCTTCTTTTAACCTCTTCTTTTGACATTGATAATTTACTTCTTAAATTTTGAATCACTTCAATGGCTCTCTTACTAAATTCTTCATCGTACCGTTTAAAAAACTTGCATCTCCCAACCTAAAACATTCAATTCAATTTCAGTAAAAAATACCTTAAACAAAGTTTAACATTCAACTTCATTAATCTAATAATAATTAATTCTCATCGGATAATTAGGACATCCATAAAACCTCTATGAAGTCCTCAATGGGGCCTTTCGCCCACAATAGCAATCGACATTGCCGGACTTTGAACTCACTATTGTATTTGTTGATGATAATGATTCCATCTACATATTTAAAAGATGATAATAAGATAATATATGATTGAGTTAAAATGCAATCTATGACCTTGAATGTCTATCAGCAGATTTCCCAGAAGTTAAATTCTCAAAGGCCATGGACAGTGCAATGGAGGTGATATTTTATCTACACATTAGCCTGAATTATTTTGGAAGTTGCAGAGATTGCTAGGTATTGGAAAAGAGGGAAAGATGATCAAAGGTTCTGCAGATTTATATCACGTAATTTCTGAGTATATCTCCAGGAAACAAAATAACTTAGGAAGATGAAGATGAGGTTGATATGTTAAAATCATATCTCAGGACGTTGAATTTTTGGGATTAAAACTGAACGACGAGTTTCTTAGAGACACCATTTTGAATCTTTTCCTTGCAGGGACAGACACAGTGAGTTCTGCTCTAACTCAGTTTATCTAGAATGTTTCAACGAATCATGAGGATGAAGATAAGATAAGGGAGGAGCTCAAGATGATTGCAATACACAAAGAAGCATAAAATTTGCAACTTTTTGAACCACAAGCAGTGTGTGAATCACTAAGACTATACTTTATTATTTCTCAACAACAATTCGAGTCCATCCACAGCGATCAGCTGGAAAGCATTGAAAGAGAGCATTTGTAAGGTCAATAATGAACATTATGACCACTTGATTGAGGAAGCAAAAGACAATCTACATGCTTGGACAAATAAGCATGCCTTTTATTCCAGTATATTAGAATTTTGAACTTTAATTTGTCATTCTACTATCCAAATTGTCTAACATATCCCCAAAAATAAGGACATGTGATTATGATAAAAGCAAGGGAAAAGCAAAAGAAATTTGATAACATTATAACTATTTTAGCTAGAACTTAGTTAAATGTCTCAGATTGGCATCCACTTTGAATTTCGAAATGCTTGATGTAAGGCAAATAGAATTGTTTGAGCATATAAAGTGTTTGCTTCATAACTAAGACAACAATAGTAAATATTAAAGGACAAATAGTTACTCGAATTGTTTTGTGAACCACATCAGCAAGCAAGAAACTAACAGAGAATAATCAAACAAAAAGAACAGTTAATTGAATCAAGTCCCTCGGAACAAGAGTGAAGGCTCATATAGGAAAGGTATCTATCTATTCACAAAGGCATATGTAAGCCTCAGGAAAAAGATAATTTCAGGGTCCTCTCTAAGGAAAATATCAAGCAGATAAATAAGGTTAGATAAAAGCCACTAAATATCAAGGTCCAAAAGAACTTAGAAGTTCTTTTCTTTTTATTTTTTAACTTTATCAGTACCCAAAAAGATGGTGACACACCTTTTTGAAATATTACCAAACCAAATAGTTCATGCTTGTTAATTCTCTAACATGCAATGCAAATGGTAATAAAAGATTAACACAAAGGGGATGCTTGTACTAGAGGGAAAAGATGCTAAACAATCAATTATTTCTACCAAACTCCCAGCACAACCCACCAAAAGGAAGATTAAGACGGTGAACCCAACAGACAAAACATGTCATACCCATCTAATGCTAAACCAAATAACACAGACACTCACCTATAAACAACAATACTTGCGGTGGATTCTCTTCCAAATGGATTGTGACAGATGCCACACGAAGAACGAAATGAAAAGAGTTGGCGAAATGAGGAGGGTTGGACGGAGACTATAAACAAAATGATGGGTAAATTACCAATCATCTAATCCCTTTGCTTAACGAAAATGGTCGGTTAATCTTAACAATCTGATTAAGGTTTAATATAACGAAAATGGACGGACTCCCCTGTTTGCTTTAAATGTCCGACCCATGTGGAATCCCTGACTCATGTCTTCCGGACTGCTGGAGAGCTCGTCGGGTGTGGAATTCTCTGATCCAGGACCGGCGGCAGACCGCTTTTTACAGCAGTAATTTTCCTACTTGGCTGGAGAGCAATCTGGCTAACGCTTATGGTTTTCAAGGTGCGCGTCCATGGCCCTTACTTTTCGGTGTGGTTTTTTGGAAGTTCTGGACATGGCGTAACGAGCGGTGTTTCACTCCCACTCAAGCTTTGATCCATCATCATCAGGAAATATTCTCCTATGTACAGGAGGTTCGCCTTGCTCACCGCATTTCCCCCCCCCCCCCCCCAATAAACAAGTTATTGAGGTTAGTTGGCAACGACCCCGAGAAGGATGGGTTAGTTTGGCTACCGATGGCTCCTCCAAAGGTAACCCCGGTCCAGCTACTGCTGGTGGTCTGATACGCAATGACAATGGTCAGTGGCTAGTGGGATTCGGTGCAAATGTTGGCTTTTGTGTAGCGTGGCAAGCTGAATTATAGGCTGTCTATTACGGGCTTCAACTTGCTTGGTAGTTTGGTTATTCCCGGATTGATTTATCTATCGATTCTGCAGTGGTTGTTTCACTGATTACTTCTGGGACCAGCGCGGTGCACAACTCTATCGTTCGTGCTATCAGGGACTTACTTTCCAGGAATTGGGAGGTGCGGGTGCGTCAGATCTACCGGGAAGGGAATAGATGTGCGGACTGGCTTGCCTATTATAACTATGGCTTATCCTTAGGAGTACACTGGTTTCCTGACCCTGTTACTGGCATTGCTCCTTTACTATTTGCTGATGTAGTGGGAGTTTCTCTCCCCCGAGTGACTCGTATGTAGTTTTCTTTTTGGCTTCGGCCCGTTTTCAAGCAAAAAAAAATATAACGATGAGTCTTACACTTTAACATAAAATCTTTTTAAATTTAATTAAAAAATAGGTCCCACTTGTTCTGAATGGCGTGGTAAAAGGGACTTGCTTATTTGAATAAAATAATAATTATTAAGTGTCAGGTCATCGTTAACCTGATACTTAAGCGCTAACCTAACCTGATACTTAACAGAACGATTTTAATTTTCTGTGAAGGTTGAGTTATAATTTAACATTTTTAAAATTTTAGTTCAGAATTGTTAACGTATGAATGTTTGAATCATATTCATCAATTAGTACAAAATTTAGGGTCAAAAGTGAAATGTTTTGATCGAATGACACGTGGCATGAAGTAATTTGATTTTCTTCAAAATATTTTTCATTACCACGCCTGGATACGAAGCAAAATAGCGGTTCCTATCGATCAAGGGAATTGGACAAGCTTAGATCCAAATCTGGCAATTATTGGCGGTAAGTCTACTAAAGTCCTCCTCCTTACTGTCTCTTCGCCTACCTTCTGCTTTCCATGTCCCCAAACCCTAAATTCCGTGATCATCAATTCAGTTCTTTTTGTTGTTTTTTCCCCTTTTTTTTGGGAATCACTATTACTGACCGATAATCAATCAGACATTTGCTAAACTTTCCATGGTCGACAAATGTCTATGAATTTCTTGGGTTGTTAAGCAAATTGATTATTGCATGAAGATTACTAATTTTTCCCTTTTCCGTTAGTTTTATAAACACTTCTAGCGTTTGGTATAAACACTTCTAGCGTTTGGTATTTCAAGTTCAAGACTTTGTAAATTCTTTTCCATCGCATTTTAGGGTTGGAGTAGTCTATGGTTGATTAAGTAGCTTAAGTTTTGAAGCTAATTGAAATCGACTTATGGTGGGTTATCTTAACTATTGTCTTTTGATGCAGATTTGAACGGAGAAAAGGAATCGGTTAAAGGAGATTCAAGACATGGTAAAGTAGAATGCTTTTTAAGAGAAAAATAGTTTCATCTTAACAAGTGACATTGTTTGATTGTGGGTTTTCGGGTTTTCTGTGATTTCAGTCTGCACTCTTCAATTTCCATTCATTCCTGACAGTTGTGTTATTGGGAATTTGTACTTGCACTTACGTGAAGATGCACTTTCCAGCAATTCTTGAGCAAAGAACGGGGTAAACACAGAAAACTCTCTCCCTCTCTCTCTCTTACATCGGTTTAGGAACTTGATCCTACTGTGGTTTTGGGCAACATCTATCAATCTGAAATTACATTCCACTGTTGGATAGCATTCAATGGAATGATAATTGGATTTGTTAACTGTTTTATGGTTAATTGGTTGAGACCTACTTTACCAACACTTTTTGGATCCTATAATGCTATTTCTTTGGACCAGGTTGTTTGAGCTTGCTTTACAATATACTAATATGACTTTGCAGCTAGCAAGTTGTCCAGAACACTAAAATAGCATTGCATAAGCTTAACCATGATCCAAATTATCAGTTGCTCATCCCAACGACAACATAAACACTCAGCCTTAGCACCTGCTAAAGATACAAATGTGCTGAAGGAACGTTCTGTTCATTTTCTGATTCCCATGCATAGTTGTGTATATTTTAGTTGCCCTTTGATTTGTTACCACAGCTCAGGCCTGCCCGGTTATTCCTGGGAAATTTTGCTTAAAGAAATCTTGAGATTTGGCACTTGAACTTTAGAAATAAAGTGTCCATAAGTAGATGTCATTTTGCAAATTTTAAAAAAGGTTGTGCCGATTTGCTGATTTCAATTATGAATTTGCTTTGTTTCTTAGCTAACTTGAAGCATTACCTGCACAAAAATCTTATGTTTTAAGATTTATGCAAGTCTTATTCATATGGGTCTGTTGTTGTATCTCCTGAAAATTCTGTCTTGGTGGACAATGGATAGCTACAGATAATTGCATCTTATCAATTCCAGTGTGAGGGATCTATGGGTAGAGGTGTTCATCTTTGGGATTGACCTAAAGGTAGTGGTGATGGCATTTTAATTAATTTATGTGCTTTTCTGACAGGTTTCGTGGTTTCTTCTGGAAGGCAGCCAGAATAGGTAAGCTTCCTCATTGCCTGTTTGTTAGCTTATCTTGTTTTTGTGTTGTTCCTTTCCTTTTATCTCATAGATCAGAGGGAAAACACGTATGCACTGATGATAATGCAGTCTTAAGATGATAATAGCCACAAGACTACATTAGGGTTTCTTAGACAATAATGATATAGGGGTAATGTTTATAATATTTGCTAGAGTTTTATACCGTTGAATGAGGTCGATAGGTTGTTATAATGCTAGTTTTTCTTCAAACTTGAGACAATATGAAACTTTATCCACAGATGAGGAGTGGTGTTTGCTTATCATTTTTGTGTAAATACAGCTGTATGACCTAGCTTAATCGCAACTTGAATTTGTTGGAGAAAGTCTGGAATCCCTCTTTAGTAGTTAGTAGAAGATTCGAGTTACTTTTGGAGAGCTTATGGCTTCAAATTTCAGCATCTTAAAAAACTGTTTGACCATCAAAAACAAATGGGCCTACTTAGCCTGCTTTGATTTTAACTATATAGCATCAATGTCATGGGAGTTAACTGTCAATGGAAACCAATTGCTGTATTTATTTCCTTAAGTTTTTCCAGAGTACTGCATATTGGCAGTCAACGAGTTTCACATTTAGTGGTTGACCAAACAAACATTGAAAAGAACTTGTTTTTAAAGTTTCTTAATTGAATCTCTTTTAAAGTTTGGCTTCTGGGCATAATTATTGCCCTGGTGTGCATAGAAGCGTCAGATCCTGATGTTTTCTTGTGTGTTGACTGGAATAGGTGAACGGTTGAGCCCCTGGGTGGCAGTAGGATGTTTCTTAATGGGCGTATCGATAATCTTTTTCTGAGCAAAGTTTCTCCATGTTCCGGAGTTAGCGCTGTATTCTTTCCTTGGGTATATGTAGCTTTGGAAATTGGATGTCATCGTCAGGGTTTTGAAGGAAGGAATAGTGAGAGACGTTGTTCACAACCATTTTTGCGAACATCACTCTAGAAATGTGTGTATTTATTCTCAATTGCTTACACAATTGATTGTCGCCAAACTCTAAATGATGCAACTGTGAATGGAAAAGTATTGTTGTATTGCATCCAGAAAGAATATTACACAACATCAAATATGGGCCCTTTCGCTTCTGTTATTGTTGGAACTTGGAACTTGGAACTTGGAACTGTCTTCCATCACAAAATGCAGGTTTATGGGCTTTGCTATTGACTTCCACCTGAAAATCTTCCCCGTTGGTGTGGTAACAATATATGCAAACAAAACCGTGAATTTGAGATTCATTATGTTCGAAGAGTATATTTTCACTGAAGCATTGCTCCTGTACAGGATTTTATTAGTTGAATGTCTAATTGTGACGTCTAATGATTTGTAGTATAGGCTGACCATTTGAGAGACAGATACGGAGACCACGAGCTCCTAATGTCAAAGAAAAAAGTTTGCCAATTGGTTGAGTCGGATGACTTTAAAGAACTGGAGAAAGGGTTCTTATTTGATTCATTCTGAAGTTATGTCGAACTCAGGGCTTGTGGTGGTGGGAGCTTAAAGCCAGTGGGGATACAAGCTATGACATAAACTGTGACCTTATGGTGAAATTTCCTCATGATCAGAACCTTCCCTTCGCCCCACTGAAATACTGATACTATTAAATTCTCGATTTTCTTCTTTTTAGCCTTCCTGTTGCTCTTCTTCTTAACACTCTCCTCTTCTGTTCTTTCATTTTCTCTCCGGAATCTTTTCTTCACAGTTCTCATTCTGGCCTTCCTGCTGTTGGTACCAACCGTCTCCTCACTTCTTTCATGTTCTCCACTCCAGTGAAGAGGATAGCTCCTCAGAAAAACCCTTCTCGTCTTGTAGTCTTCATCACGAAAGCTCCTTGTTCTCCCACGATCTTCATCTATGAAGCTCCTTTCCATTCTCTTTGACAACAATGGATGAAGATGGCTTATGTGAAGTAGTAAGAAAGGGAAAAAGAGAACCAGGAGGGCACGAACAAATTAGTGAGAGGTGTGATTGATTATATATATATTTGTGTGAGAAAAAGAAGCAGAAGGTAATGGTTGAATTGCCAACAAGAAGATGATGGAGAAAGAGACAAAAAAGGCATAGATGAATTGGTACAGTATATAGATGCTTGGCAATGATGGCGAACACTTACGGGAGTATTTGTTAGCGTTGTCTTCAATTTGCTATTATCCTAGAGTTGGCTGCTTATATGATTTAGTACTTGTCCATAATGTTTTCCCAAAGTATATACTTCTCTTTGTCTCCTCACAAGAACAAGAATGTATCTTTCTTTATCGTTTAGATTGGAAACTACGGATTTGGTAGACAATGAGATGCGTACAAGCACAAGTTGAATACTTCGATTTCGTTGGACACTGCAAGATAATAGCTTACCTTGAAACCTAAACTTCTAAAGCATCTCCGCATAATTTTGGCTTACATTACAAGAAATGATAGTGACATTCTCGTTAACGTATTTCAAGGTGGTTTAATTGAATTGAACTCCAATATTCAATAATCTAAAGTAGGTAACGACGAAAGTTATGGTGCTAAATTCAGATCCTTAGTTCTCTACTACAAGTACCTAAAGAATCCAACTTCACCTCTTCTTAAGAGGCTGTTCTGGTGCAAAATGTTCCAAGTTTTCGAGCTTTTCTATCTCGAATCTATAAGTTTGATGAATGGTTTACCTGAACTTGAATTTATAAATTTGTGGAACAGTAATAATCAAATTATTACGGATTATTAAGTTTTTTTCATTATATTAAAAATCAAATACAGTCTTGAGATTGTAAGTTACGAGGGAACGAGTCAACAGCCGGATCGGTGTACTATTAGATACTATGGAGATCTTGTACTTTCAAGTCTGCAAATTCTAACCTGCTTTGCCTGGTAATCAACGGATCAAAATGGCAAACAGCGCAAATAATAATAGAGTTGAGAAAGCGTTTCGCAGGAAATTCTTGCAACACCTGTTCACCTTGTTCCTCCATTTCTTAGGTATCCTCGACACAACATTCCTTTCATTGTGGAGATCAGAAGTCCAGTGTCATTGGGGGAAAGTTGTTGGAATAATTAAGAATGCTGATGAACCAGACATAATGGTCCAAAACCAAAATGATTTTGCCTTGAATCGACAAGGAACATGTAAAAATCCTCTTAAGAACCAACTGTCAAAAAGTAAGTTACAGGAGAACGGTTCATGCTCGTAGATACGCCAGGACTAGTAGTTTCACTATTCCAGTCCTAGTCATGAAGTAAAGAAAGTGATAAAAATTTTCTTCCACTTAATGTACTGCCCTACTTATCTGCACCCAACGGTTGTTGAGCAGTTGGGGCATATACACATAACCATAATAGTTGGAATTTATTGAATCTGACCCGCAAAGTATTGTATGTAACTACAAGAAAGAGACTTGGAATTGGATAGCTATGGCTCAATCCTGCACATCATGACAATGGAAGGTTTGACTTTCAATCTTAAGCTACAAAAAATATCATTCCAGGCAAGAAGTCAGCTATCAATTCTATTAATATGCAATCTTATAATTTCATTTTTTTATTTTGTTTTAATTCTTAGTGTTGCTAATCACTCTAAAGATTTTTGTTAATGTTTTAGTCTTAAATCCGATAATGTTACTTAGAAAAAAAACACAACTTTAAGTTCAAAGACTAAAAAGATGATTGTCTAAAAGAAAAGTTAACAGAGTAGTTTCTATACAGGAGCTGTTTCTGGTTCAAACAGCAGAATTATTGGTGAGTGAACTCATATCCAAATATAAATCATTAGGATGCGAAACCAAAGTTGATGAATAGTAGGATAGGAGGTAGGAATAAAGATAATGGACCAAAAAGCAGGTTCTCTTTGTTGTGCAAAAACGTTGTTAGTATACAGCAAACAAACAAAACAAAAGAAAGGAAATTTCTAAGAAGGGGGCCACCTCTGAGAACGCCATTACTTCGCTTTCAAGACCAATCAACTTCCCTCTCCAGCTGATTGCAGTTGCGGTGACCAACTTAATCTTCCTCAGGCTTTAAGCCTTTAATGTTCCTGCCTACCCCTGCCATTTGGTGAGGAGAGTGTCTACTGTTCTACAATGGACAAGTAGAGTTTTCAAAGATATGGATAACTCTATTGAGCCTGTCATAACACTCAATTACTCCCCTGAGTCTCAGGGAAATACTGTCGGTAACAAATCATCCCTTAAGGCCAAGAACATGGGCGATGACGGTGATCTCAATTCCAGTCCTCAGTCGGTGTCTCCGATGCTTTACGAAGTGAACTTTCGCGACTTGAGTATGATGTTAATTCTTTAGTTTCAGGATGAGTAATGTTATGTATGGAAACTTTCCTGCTGGAAATTCTGGTTCCTTTACTCTCTCATAAACGAGTCTACATGTTTTAACAGCTTCTTAAACACTGTTGACTTCTTTATGGTCTGAGTCAGCCCATGGTTGTCTGAATTAAGGGCATGTCTGGTCTTTACTGTCATCAGCCTGCATCTGGTGAGGCCATGGATCTATTTCCTGAGGTCATACACACCCTTTAAAGTAATCCATATTTTCTAAGTAATCTAGGATCTGTGATCTGGTTTGTAGTCTTGAGCCCCTTGGGGAAATGTTAGCAGATGATAGCTACCCTCAATTTTTTCCATGAACTTGTAACTTCCTTAACCTGTTTGTTGAAGGGCAATTTGAAACTTCTTCACAGAATAGCAGTTTATGGATCATATAGCTCTGAGATTTTCATACTGCTGTTTGAAGTTACAACTTCAACCTTCCATTTTTCACATGCTGTAGCTCATTTTGATCTGTTCACTATAGTTTTCCAGCATGATTGAAGTATGCTGTTGACTTTTCAGGTGATCGGGAGATAATATACTTTGATTCTCAGCCTTGGTTAGAGTCTGACTGTGAAGATTTTGCCAGTGTCAATGGCGGTAAGGTCTAAAATAAACAATTTTCCTTTCATTGTCTATATTAGCTTATGGTTTACGATTCTTCTGTGCCAGCAGATTTTACCCCAACTCTTGGCTCTACTCCAGTTCACCCCAGCAGCTCCATAGAAACACCCGAGCCTGAAGAATCACTTTACAATGGCAGCAAAGTGAATGCAATACCTCCTGAATCGTCTCCAACTAGTGATATAAACAAGCAAGTTAAACAACTGTTTGAGCTGTTCAGTGAGACCTTAAGCGATGAATTGTCTCCCACTGATGCGAAATCCAAGTTACAAGAAAGTGAGAAAGCGAAGCCTCTGAACCTTTACCTTCCATCTAAACGTTCAAAATCAAGTCCTTATAAATCACTAGCAAATTCTTGTTGGCGCACCGAAACAACAGTTGATACACGCTCTGGGGAAGACAAACCCTCATGTTGTGCAGGTTGTTGCCTTCCAAATTTTGTTAGGAGACTGAGCTTCAAGGACAGAAAGGGCAGGCTAACCGATCCCAGATAGAATGATTAAGTTAAGCCGTACAATCACCTTTCTTCTTATGTCCCGTGAACTGATTTCTTCCAAGTATGTATAATATACAGTACAAGAGCCGGTGTAAGCGTTTCCATTTTCCAATACGCTGAGAATTGAGAGGTATTTCTTTTGGTAACTTGGACTTAAAAAGAGTGTCACGGTGAAATTGTAAATAACTGGTTTGTTGAATGTACTGTCACTTGGAAGAACATGTATATTGATGGTTTATAGTATATTTTATGAGATAATTAAATAAAGTATTCCTTTTTCTAATGCAGTTATTTAATTAATTAGTGTATAATATAAAGTTATAAAATAAATATACTTTATAAATAAAATTATAATAAATTATAAGGATAAGTATGTAAAAATGTGTACAGCATGGTTAAAGATAAGATTGATGTGTCACTGGACTTCTTCATATTTTGTATTTCAGCCATTATTATTGTTGTGTTGTTGACGTTACAAGAATGTAAAGATTTGTGAATATTTTATTCAATCTATGATAAAGAATCCACAACTCAAGAAAATAACTGGGCCGTACAATTGTTTTTAAGTAAATAATTTATATTTGACTTTATTACTCTCAAATTACAAATGTTTTAATGTAATTTAAACTATATTTTTGGTTATATAAATTTGTTTAAATAACATTTTTAGTGAAAATAATAGTCATATTTAGTATTTATTTATTTACGTATCATTACTGAATAAGTACATTATAAAGATAAAATATTATATTTCTATGATAATAAAATGATAATTCTCTTGCTTCATGTGGGTCATTTGAAAATAGCTTCTCTACTAATTAGAGGTAAGGTTGCGTACTACTAGATCTCCCTTAGCGAAATTTATACTGGATGTTGTTGTTATTGTTATTATGCAATTATAATTCTAAAAAATAAAAAGTCATGATAATAATCTTAAAAAGTTTAATGAAAATATTATCGACTGACTAGAATTGAAAAAATTTGAAAATTTGAGTATTTAATTGTTACTCTTTAAAATTCGAGCTATAATTGTAGAATTGAGTAAAGTGTAAGTTTTTTTTATTTAACACTTAAAAATAAATTAATGGGAGATAAATTTTTCTATCACTCTTTCTTAAATTATATCTTTAAGAATTAAATACATAAAAAATAATATTTAAATCAATTTTTCTAGCAAACACTTTAAAGATAAAATCTTTAATATACTAGAAAATTTCCGTTCATTCTTAAGATCAACTAGCAACATCATACTGTTAATAGGAAAATAACTTAATAAAATGTAGTTATATACTGTAGAAGCCAATTGTAGTATGGAATTAACTTACATTTAGAACAATCTATAAACTAGTTAATTAAATTTAAGGGTCACTTTGTGAGAATTGAGGGAGAGGGTCATCAATTATATGCAGTCTTCCTTTTACATTTTATAAAGAGACTGCTTTCGTGACTTGACCTGTAACCTTCCAATTATAAAGGACTAATCTTATTAGTTGTACCAAGACTCACCTTCGATTTAATTAAATTTGAAAATTTTAATCATTACTTAAATTTTGAGATAATTAATAACTAATGCAAGTGCTAAAATTTCATTCAATAAGAATATATATGTTGTATACTCTATTTCATTTCCTTAGGATCGTAGTTCAATTGGTCAGAGCATCGTCCTATCAAGGTGAAAGCTGCGGGTTCAAGCCTCGTCAATCCCGATGAATTCAAATCTAATAATCTAATAAAAAAAGATATCAATTCATCTCTCCATTTTTTGCAAAAGGGTAACAACTAATCAAATTTTATTCCAAAGATAAGGAGATCTTTATATGTATTTTTGTTTTTCATTTCTCATCAAAACAAATACAAATAAATAAGGTAATTTTCATTGCTTCAACGAGTAGTGGTTGATAGAAATGCGACTAACATCTTTTACGCATTTTTATGAAGAAATAGATTCGTCCATACCATCGGTATAGTTTGTATGACCATGATTGATCCTGAAATGAATGAATGGAAAAAACAGCATGTCTTATCAATCGGGATTTCTGAGAATATTTCATTCTTGGTGTGTAACATTAAAAAATAAAATTAAGCTTGGGTCGAGTGGAATAAATGGATAGAGCCCTACAGCTCCAATTATAGGAAAACAAATAAGCTACGAGCTTCCATTCGTTAATGATTTTCCAATCTAATTAGGTGTTAAAATATATTAGTGCATGATGCGAAAAATCTTTTTCCATGAGCAGATTCTCTCTTTTTTTTCATGAATCCTAACTGTTAGTTATTCTCCACTATTCAGACTGTGTGGGGGATATGAATGTGTAGAAGAAAGCGTATAGTGATAAAGAGATTTTTTCCAAAATCAAAAGAGTGAATAATTCAAATCGAAGCAATTGGATGCTCGACTCAGGCTTATATGACATGACCGATCAATCGAAAGACTTCAAGATTCTACCTTTATCATATATTTCTTACATCACACTATATCGATATTATATTCATGAAATACGATTCACTATTAAGATGCCTTGGTGGTGAATGCCTAAAGATCGGAAAGAACACCAACAGAAAAAGCACTTTGTTGGGCTGACATTAACACTAAGATAATGAGAGTAGATACCCCAAAAGTCCTAGTCGTAAATGATGGATATTGGGCGCTGTGCGTACTGACCCGTGCAGTGCTGTAGCTAACGCATTAAGTATCCCGCGTGTGGAATACATTCATAAAAATGAAACTCAAAGAAATTGACGGGGGCCATACAAGTCTCCTTCATTCCGTAAGTTGTTTCTATTTCTACATCGGTTTCTTCCTCCCTTTCTTCCGTTTCTAAGGTTTCTTGCAATTTTTTTAATAAGAATGGGCGACGGTATTTTGCCTAAAGAGTAGACACAGAGATTCGAGCCATGGAATTTCTCAATTCTGACATAAGATACTTATTTGATCAAATAAGTACATTAGATCTAATAGAATTATTTTGCTATATCCAAACTAATATCAATCTAACCCATTTTATGAATAAAATGTGACTAGTTAACTAACCAGCAAAATTACTTGTTACAAATAACATCTTGTTGTTGCATTAAAACATATAAATGTTGACTAATTTGACTAACATGAAACTTAGTAGCATGAAATGGTTGAATAATTGAAAAATAAGATTATTCAATAACACACATTGAATGCTAAGATTACACATCGAATTTCTGGTAGTAGATTCATAATAAAAAAAAGTTTGTGATTATTCTAGAAGAAATGAAAAAAATACGGTAGAGATAAGACAGTTATTGTATAGAGTCTACCCAATGCTAGATACAAAGGCGCATAATAGATCGATGTGAACATCATGAGCTGCCCCGTAATAAACCCTGTTGTTGCTGACACCTTCTTCTCGGTTTCTTCTTTTTCTTCTTCTATAACCCGAGCTCAGAGAAGGAAGAGATAAGAGGGCCCATGGAGAATGTCTTTTAAGTCCAAACTAACCTAAATTTGGGCCAATCAATTTGTCTTCATTTTATGGGCTGCTTTTCAAAATCTTGTCTAGGCCTTTGAAACGTCTCGAGTCCAGTTTAGCGCCACCTATATATATTCCTCATTCATCCTCAATCGTCAAGCATCAGTCAAGAGTCTGAGTCTGCTACAGTTTGTTGTTCTCTTTAGAGACTCTTATTTCTTCGTTTCCATCTGGTAGTTTCTAACTCAGTCGTTCTCTCATTTCCTTTTGTTTAACTAATTAATGTTTCAGTGACGGGAAAATGACTGGAAGTAGTCGGAGACCTGCACGAAGCCGGATCAAGTCCTCCGCTCACGGCGAGGATGACGTCAGCGACGCCTCTATCCGGCGAGAAAAACCTAATCTGAAACTGCGTAGAGATAGGAGTAAGCATCACAGCGCCATTAGAATTTTCGACGTTGATCTCAGAATATTGATCGGTATTAGCGCTACCGCGTTCGTCATTATCTTCTTCTTGATTCAACGCTTAGTTAAACCTCCCGAAGAATCGACAAGACCTGGGGTTATAACTCCATTTCCTGCTCCTAAACTTGCGAAGCTTCCTCAGGTAACGATTCTCAGTTTAACGATCATATTTATTTTCTTTTAATTCTTATTATTATTCGATTATTGCTTTTGCTTTCAAAATTTTGATATGAAGATGTGTGTGCTTGTCTTTGGTGGCGGCAGTTTCAAGGAGAACACAGAGAGAGCTTGTATTGGGGAACATATCGTCCTCAAGTGTATTTAGGAGTTCGTGCTAGGTGTTCATTTTATCTTACTACTGTGGATTTTCTTTTTGCGCTGTGTTTTTGGCGGTAAATGACTTGTGTGATTATTAGGACTCCGAGGTCATTGGTTGCTGGTTTAATGTGGCTTGGTGTGAAGGATGGAAGATATGCAATGCGTCATGTGTGCCAGGATTCTGATGAGCTTACTACGTATAGTTGGACAGAGCATAATGGTCGCGATTATGGAAAACAGGTGTTGGTTGATCAAGACTTGAAGCTTGAGACATATTTCTTGAAATCTAAGAGTGAATATAGTGGATATGGAGGAGATTGGGCAGTTCAAATCGATACGCAGACCCAGAAGTAAGTAATTTGACTGTTTTCGGAATTAAATTCCTCTCACTTATTTCGTTTGCCCATCTTTTATGCTCAACTGTAGGAGGTCTTTTTGGTTATCACTTTTCCAGATCAAATGAGATGTTGAGAAATGGTCATCTGTTTTTCTATTTGGCTGATGAAGATGGAAGTGCTCTAAGTTTGGAAGGTAATATCTTAGATATCCGTCAAAGCTCTCTTTTGGCATCAGGTTCACGAACAGATGTTGGAGGTTGGCAGCTACATTTGGTATCAAAGGTAATGCAGCAATGAAGTGCCATGGTCAATTTCCTGAAGTTTGATCCAATCGGCTATGAATGTAGTGGTACTGAGGTTAATCAAAATTTTAATGCACTGATTTTTTGACATCATGATTTTCATAATGATGAGACTTGTGATTTGTGGGTTAAGCAATCGTCATTGGTTTTGCTATTGAAAGCCTGGATTATATCCATCCAGATCATGTGCCTTACAACTGCCCAAAAATTGTTTAGACTTATCTTAAAGCAATAGAAACAAGAATAAGGACAATTGTCTTGGTCTATGGAAGGAGACAGATGGTGAAGGGAGAATGTTATCTCAAATAGTTTGTAAACTCATGAAAAGTCCTTGCTCTTATTATCAATAATTGTTACCCATATACTTTTGAAACATCCTTCCTTCATATCTTGAAGTGCTGATAGGTAAGTTACCTGCATTTCAGGATGCCTTGGAGTTCCACTATTCTGGTTTCCGGACACCTCATATTCACAATTTATCAGATCTTGTCCTGCATGATCTTGGTGCCCAAGTATGTCCATTTCGATATTTCGTCTTAAATGACATCATGCAACTAGATGATGTCTTTGATTATTTATTTGTAATCTTTCCCTTAGTTCTTTATTTGCATCTGCTTTTATTAGGCAAGAAGAAATGGTGAAATTAAGCTGTCTGACTCACTTGAAGATTTTCCTAACATTTTAGTATTTCAGGTAGATTGTCTTTTCACATCTATAAGTGAGTTTCACAATAATTTAGCATCACATTGTTCGCCTACGTTCCCCTTCAGGTCTGTGATTGTTGGATTTTCAGATTTTTGCAGAAATTCCGTTCAAGATAGATATTGCTTTTGTATCTGGAACTGGAAAGGAAAATCCAAGGATAGAAGAACGTGTAGTCAACCTAACAGGTTTATTTTATGTTCTTTGTAAGAATTTATCTGCCTAGTCTCATTATTAATTGAATTCTTAACTCATGTGCAACAGGACAAAATGTTCCCTTACAATGTGGAGAAGTAGGGAAGCCTCTTGTTCTAAAAATAGGATGAACTATCACTATATATGATTTCAGTATGACTGTTTTATTTGCTTGTAATGTGAATCAGCAATCTAATCAGACCTTTTGCAAAAAAAACTGATCTCTTACTGAGTAACATGATGTATTGCACCCTTAGTTTTCATAAGATGCTAGAAGATTCTTATGGCATACTACTTTTTATTGACTAATCTGTAGATAATTTTTTTAAATTTCTATAAACTTGTAACTTGATAGAGTGCTATGTAGGTCGGCTGCATATAACTAGTTGTGCATTCATGATCTTTCCTAATTTGTAATACCAGGAACCTCTTTAAGAACTCAACTGCAAGTAAAGCAAATGGAGTTTGATGCCAAATTTCAGAAGTGCTTTAACATCACTGACAAGGTATTTATCTTTTAAAGCACGTCTAAGGGAAATTGATTGAAGTTTCCAGAATGCTTTGAGGAGATTATGTATTAATCTTTATGCATGCACCTATTATCTCCTTATGTGGTGAAGTGGGCTATCATCTCATGGTTGAAAGTGGTTTGCCGCTTCTTGATGTCTTTTCTATGGTGACGCATAGATACCATAAATCAGATATAATTTTCAATTAGGCATTATATCATTTCAAGTCTAAATGAATTGTTTGATGGTATATGGTAATATTATGTGGTGGCTGCATACAGATAGTGTAGCTAGAAACAGTATTTGTGATTTTACTTAACCTACATTTCCGGAGATATTAGATGTATGAATTTTTTTATAGGAAACAGTATTTGTGATTTTACTTAACCTACTTTTCCGGAGATAATAGATGCATGAATTCTTTATAGGATTTAAAGGTTGTGTTGTTTATCTTGCTCTTCATAAGATCCATAAAATGGATTTCTATCAAAGGTCGTGATCGTTGTGTGGAGCTTAGTAAGATGAAAGAAATTAGCCTCTTTCTATATATTTAAGGCACAGAGTAATACAGTGCAATGTATATTTCTTCCAAATCAAATCTTGGCGGTTACCAAATATCTCAATTTTAGATTTCTTGCATAGTAGTAATTCTACTTATGTATTACGGTTTGTTCAGGTTGAAACTGAGGCAATTACTGTTGGTAAAGTTGCTATTGCAAACATGTTGGGAGGCATCGGATACTTCTATGGTCAATCAAAAATTTCATATCCTATGAAGATCAATGTGAGTTGTATGCTTATGTTTTATGTTTTCTGTTGATGGCAAAATTTGTGGTCTTTTGTAAGCGATTAAACATTTGTACCAAGTGAAGTGACTAGATGTCAACCAGCTACTGTAGAATTTTCTCAGAAAACTATCTGACATTAGGTCTTTCTTCATTATGACTCATTGATTTCCATGAACTATTGCACCAATGTTAATTTATCAGCATCTTAGTGTTATCATGGTAAACTGTGTTGTTTGCTCTCGTAGTAGTGAAGCTTTAAGAACTATCCTCTTTTCAATCTGTTCATATGACAAGTCATGCAGTGTATCTTGTTTCCTTGCAGCAGCACAACAATTTTCTTGCTTATTGGCCAGCTGAGCTTTACACAGCTGTTCCAAGTCGACCATTCTTTCCTAGGGGGTTTCTGTGGGATGAAGGTTTTCATCAACTCTTGATTTGGTTGGTTTCCCTGCATTTTTTTTCTATTTTCTTTTTCTCCTATGTCTTCTATACTAATTCATTTTGGGATGGTATTTGAAATTTCAATATTTGATTGTTGATAACTGCAAGTTATCGGGCTAACTGATATTGTTGGGCCATCTATGAGCAGGCGTTGGGACATCAGCATATGTTTGGACATCATTGGGCATTGGTTAGATTTGATGAACATTGAGGGTTGGATTCCACGAGAGCAAATTTTAGGTGCTGAAGCTGTAAGGTTGTACAAGAATATGTCTGTCTTTTTTCATAATTAAAACTGCCTTTGGTTATATGTTTGTCATAAACACCTTGCTGATGTAACTGCAGTAAGGTTCCAGAGGAATTTGTTCTACAACATCCAACTAATGGGAATCCCCCGACGTTGTTTTTGGCTATCCGTGGTATAATTTACTTTCACTTATTTTATTGATCATTTTATTTTGGGATCGAATTTTGAAAAGTTCAATGGTTTTGGAAATTTCTGATATCAAATGAACCAAAAATCTTGCAGGAGAAATAATGAATTCTAAACTGACCCAAAATATACCTTTGTTATTTCTGAAGACCAGGATTATGAATCCAAAGGAGCAACAAAAGCTTTGTTAATGCATGAAATGTTGTAATCCTATGTCCAAAACTACCCACAGAGTAACCTCATTCTTTATATCTTTTGGGTTGTGGTGCTCCTAAGTATCCTACATCTAATTACTTGCAATATTTGAATCGATTCATTATTCATTATGACGTTTCTAATGGATAAACCAATCACTGCTAGTTCTTTGTAACGAGCTTCCATATGAAGCATAAGAGTAACATGCTTATCAGGCATATGATATGACACTCCTACTCTTCCAGATTTAATCGATGGAGTAGAGAAAAACAAGTTCACTCCTTCTGAAAGAAATGATATCATTTCCTTCCTAGATAAGGCTTTTGTTCGTCTTCAAGCTTGGTTCCAGTGGTTTAATACTACACAGTCAGGTATTCTACTGTTTGCGCATTTCTCTACTTTCAGAAAATATAGTTCCAGGAGATATTCAGGCCATGAGATGCTCATGTAAATATTCATGATTGCTAGAAGTTGAACATGGATATGTGTTAACCACAACTGGTATATCCTCTAATGTATCCCTGTCCAAAATGATGCATTTGTGGAGGCTCGCTGGGCTGTTGCCTTGTCTTGTTTCTCATTATCATTTCCATGAACTAGGAAAGGAGATGAGCGCCTATTTCTGGCATGGGAGAGACAATATGACAACTCGTGAACTAAATCCTAAGGTTTTTTCTGCATCCATTTTTGTTTTTTATTTTCATTGCAACAAGCTCTCACTATTTTTGTTGTGACAAGTTTTTGCTTTTGAAGTATATGCAACTAATTCCAGGCAATTGATGGCCATGGTCATATCTTCATTATTACGCATTAAAATTTTCTAAATTTGCTTTCCTTCAATGAAGAAACCTTAATGACACCTGCATCCTGCATTGTTTCTTTCATTGCTAGACACTCTCTTCAGGGTTGGATGACTATCCACGTGGTTCACATCCAAATGAGGAAGAGAGGCATGTTGATCTTAGGTGCTGGATGCTTCTTGCTGCAAATTGCATGCATTCAATATCACGGTTGGTAATGGAAGAAAGTAAATTTGAGAAGGTATTAAAAGAATCCAGGTATCTTATGTAGAATCAATTTTTGCTTGATGATCCTTAACAATCCTCATTGATGCAGGATTATGGTTTGACAGCTAAGATACTCGCAGACTTTGAAATCCTAAATCAGGTTATTCAGTCTTAAGCATTTTGTATCAACTTGCTTCTCATTTTTTGTATATCCTTAATGTTTATTTTCTTGGTGCGGCATATAGTCAAAAGTACCACATTGATGAGTCTCTTGTATTAAGTCGAACAATTATTACTGTGCTTATGATTGTCCATTTCTGACACACGCCTCAAATTTTACTAGATGCATCTTGATCCTGCATATGGAGCTTATTTTGATTTTGGCAACCACACAGAAAAGGTAAGCCTGTACTTCGTTGCCTCTGCTTCAAGTTTAAACCCTCGAATTAATTGGATATTAGGGATTACATGGCATATATTTTCTGTTTTAATATAGCTTCAGTTGATTTTGTAACCATATGCATTACTTGTGTTATTGATATTATTACACTAGATTGAACCTTTTAATTGCGCTCTATTTATATTTTCTTATCTGTATTGATGCACATAAAGTATTGCATGGATAGTAAGCTCCTGAACTAAGATTTATTTAATATCCTATTACTATCTTAAGCAGAGTTTAAAGTTGTCTGTTTAATGTCTAGAATGTCCTACCATTTCTTGATAAATGGGGTTCACCTACAGAAAGCATAACTTCCTTGTGCTAGCACGAAGACCTTGTCACTGAAATCTTCTCTCTTATGCTGAATATTGGTTTGAACTATCAGGTACGTTTAAGTTGGAAAGAAACACATACAGGAGGCCCGTATGCAACCCGAGAAATGTTACGGGAGGTGTTAGAAAGACCAGAGTTAAGATTTGTTCCTCATATTGGTTATGCGAATCTTTTTCCCTTCATAGCAAAGATCATTCCATCGGTAAGTTGCATATATTTTTGAAGATGAACTTTAGTTTGATGGATTGTCTTTTGTAACTTTGTTTCTACAACTGCTGTATGTCTACGATGCATTTTTCAATATAGGAATGGAAGTAGACTGGGCTGGGCAAGAGACTGAGTCTGGCCCAAGTCCGAACCATGCCTGGGCTTTTCTGCCAAGAATATTTGCCATATAGTGCCTACATTACTATGTTTATCTCCATTTTGAGGAGGAAGATCGTCAGTTTCTAACTGTTTACAAATTCGTGTAGGACTCGTGGATTCTGGACAAACAACTTGACTTCATCTCTAACAGGAGCATTTTATGGACTGACTATGGATTGCGTTCACTTGCCAAAACCAGGTGATGATGTGTTACCTTCTTGTGTTGGCATTTGGCATTGCATTAGAGATTTAGTATATGAATAAGTCTGTATGGGCTGCAGTTCTTTGTACATGAAACGCAACACGGAGCATGACCCGCCCTATTGGAGAGGTCCTATCTGGATGAACTTGAATTACCTGATCATTTCTGCAGTTTACCACTACTCAATAGGTATCCCACACATTTGCCTTCACTCAAGTTTACAGATAAAGGGAAGCAATGTGTAACTTGTTTTCTAATTAACTTGTTGCAGTGGATGGACCATATAAAGATAGGGCCAAGGTGATATACACGGACTTGAGGAGTAATTTGATAAGGTTTTACCTCTCTACCAATCCTTAGTTTCAGCTGTCTGGGAATCTTGTTTGTGTTCCTCTATTTATTAGAAATTGCCCCGTATGCATTGTTACAGAAACGTGGTCAACAATTATTATCAGACTGGATACATGTGGGAACAATACGATCAGAAGAAGGGTAAAGGAAAAGGTGCAAGGGTATTCACTGGTTGGACAGCACTTGTCCTGCTAATTATGTCTGAATCTTACTGTTGACTTGTGAAGACGAGCTTTTCACCTAGTACGAGTCTTTGTATGCTGATGTACGAATCGATGTACGAATTTTTGAGGAACTCTGACCATAGCTGTAGAAATATGATTTGATAATATAATAAATTAAACGTTATAGTGCCATTCTTGATTATTCTACAAAAATTTTGGGTAAGCCTAAATGTTAACCCTGATTTACAGAAGGGTCCAAAATTGGAATTTAAAAAGTACTCTTTTACCCATTCTGGCACCAGAGTGTCCTTACAGAACGTTCCATACAAAGTCTTTAAAACTTCATTTTACAGAGGCGTGCCAAAGTAGATAGATTTCAGTATTAATTTAACTATATTTTTGCATTAACATAGTGAGAATGCGCATACAGGTGGCTTAAGAATTTCGAGTTATTAGTTAGGTAAAAATTTCTAGCAGAGGGGTTGGCATTACTCACCATTCTAAATCTGTCCCCCATTGCACAAGTCACAATCTTTTCAAAAAGAATCATCAACAACAATTGCAACACATTCTTCAGTATTCTTACTCTAGCGCGCATCTTCCGACATCTGTGTCCTCAGCCATTATAATTTCCATATTACGAATATCTCGCTTTAACACGTTCGCAAGTTTGGCGATAGCTTCTGTCTGCTGTTGCAAAACCTGCTCATCATTGTGATTCATTTGTTACCTAACTATTATTTGTTTCCACAGAAATGTCGACATAACAATGAACATACAATCATTTATGCAAGAGCTAACAACAAAACAACAGCCCCACATAATGTCAGAACTGATCCTTACCTCTTGCATGTCAGCAAGACTCTGTTCATGTATTTTAGTTGAACCTGGAAGGTAAACAGGAACACCGGCACCAATAGAATTTGCTTGGACTCTAGATACGCTCAACAGGTTTTGTACCCTTCTAGACAGCTCTGCCCCAGATCCTCTTAGCTGAAGTTGCATCTACTTGTCAATATACTCAATACCATCTCCCAATGGTAGGATTAGACCACAGAAAGCTAAAGAGTACATGAAATTGAAGAAATGAATACCTGTCTGGTTATGACAGCTAGCTTCTCAGCGAGATCAGCTTCACCTTTCACCAAGGGCAGTCTGCAACCCTTACCCTCCAATGCCTCCATTATTCTCATGACCTTGAAGCAACAACGGACAAAAGCTTTAAGTTCCTCTCATGACTTCACCCATGGCAATTCTACTTACACGAGAACATTTGATATAATAATGAACATATTTTCCGAATGGCACAGAAGCCAAGAAGATTAAGATATCTCTCAGGTAGTATCAAAGGTAGCTTAGGTAATTCAACTTATGGGAACAAAATACCTAAGCAAATGATTATTGAAAAGGGACTCTTCCATATCCATTACTTCATTCCAATTGTCACTTGAAAGATAAAATTTTCAATTTGCAGATCAAGAACTTTGGACATCAGATTTTTTTTTTTGTATATTTGCATATCCAAATCCAAAGGTAATTGAAGTCTGAAAACTAAGATCAAAATTAAGTCCACTTTCCGGAAACAGTTAGAAAAGTTAGAAGCCACAATAAAGAAAGCCTCCCTCAAAGGAAAAGGCATTGAGAAACTGTCAAAGACTCAACTATTTCCAACCACGGTTCATCCGTTTAACATCCAAAAAGTTGCAGCAGCCAGGTCACACATGCTAAAGTATGCAATCATTCTACTCAGCTCTATCAATTTACTTAGCAGAAACTACAAAATTGCTCTCACCCGCAAAAGACGCCTCTGAAGACTTTGCTCCTTTTGTCTCATCCTCTCAATCCATGGAAGAGTTTCAGCTTGAAAATGCCTCTGAAGCTGCCAAAATAATCCGCATTCAGAATATGCAACTTGATTATCTAAAAGGAGAAGAAACCGATGCATGAGGATGGATATGTAGGAATACCATTCTGACATTGCGTTGTGTCATTTGCAGCCTCTCAGCATCTGCAACTATCACTTCATCTTGGAGCTACATCAATTCAGCATTGCAAAGTCAAGAAGTTCAGTCAGCAATAGCACCACAACAAAGCTATGTTGTCATGAGAAAGCCAAAGAGCTGAAAACTTACTTTATTTCATTTACTTAACTCAAAATCATGCAAATTTGAGGGAAAATGCTTCTATTTAAGCAGACATTGAGTAATTTCATGCCTTACAGTCGTTCACTATTTTTGCCCTCCCTTCACCTTCCCGGTGACACTTCACCAGTACATTTATGTCAATCAAACTTGACCACAAAACTCCTGCTGCTACACCCAAAACCTTGACTAAATTGAATAAAAAGCGACTTCCAAAATTGAACTTATCTTTTATACTTGAGGCATCCTTATTATTTGCAGTCCAATATTTCCAATTAAGTTTTAAGAAATAATGAATGTTCCCTTGTCAACACGTAAATCTGCCTCCTATAGTCCCATTTCCTTGCAAGTGTCCTAGTTTATTAGCAATTAGTTCATCTTCATAGCGTCTACAAGATAAGTTGATTGAAAACCTTCAGGCGGTGTGAAAGATCTTTGAAACCTTGAACAAGCTGAGGCCATAGACGCTCTCTGTCTGCAGTATCCATGCCCTCAAGCTTTGTCATAGCCTCTGCCCACATTATCTGGAAATAAACATTAATACGAAGTAAGCCAATGACACTGGAGAAGACAAGAGTCCATCCCTAAAATGGCAAACTCAAATATGGTGATAGAAGTATCAAAAGACTGGGTGATAAACTCACATCTGAGACGCCAGCAGGCTTCGCTCTATATTGTGGGTCTGTCACACTAAACAACAGATGCTGCAACAACATTACCAGGAATACGTGTAAAATTTCAGAACTAGACTGCTTAGTTACTCAGCAGAAGCAGGTGAATAATGTGCAAAACTGAAACATGTACTTCTAAATATCATATGGTCAAGAATAAGTAAATTAAATCCAGATAACGACCATTTTATTCTTTTTTGTGCGTTTCTTCGTCTTCTTCAGTTATCTCAGCAGCCAAATACTAGCAGAAAATGTGAAACAAAGAGAAACGGACCTTAAATGCATACTTAATATTTCCAGGCTCTTCCTTGTAAGCATCAAGAATCGCCTATAATCAAGTCACAACATAATCCAAATCAGAAAGCAGTTTCCGTTACAATTGCTAGGTTAGGGTTTTGAAAAGCAAAATCAACCTGAATATCTCGATCAGCAAGAGAGAACGGAAGTGGAGCCACCGGCGCCATCTGAGTGGTTAACTGAACATTGGCAAATGGCGAAGCTTGCGGCTGAGCAAATGGAGTTTGAAATCCGAAACCTGTAGACGGTTGCTGAAAAAGTGAAGTCGGTTGTTGCTGTTGTTGTTGTTGAGTTTGAGAGGAGAACGGCGTAGAGAACAGAGAAGAGCCAAAACCGGTAGCGAAGGACGGCGTAGACGGAGTTCCGAAAGCCGGAGTCGATGACGGAGTACCGAACGCTGGAGTCGAAGAGGGAGTACCGAACGCCGGAGTCGATGAAGGAGCACCGAATGCCGTAGTCGACGACGGAGCACCGAATATCGAAGCTGAAGGAGTGCCAAACGCCGGCGAAGAAGAAGGTGTGCCGAACGCCGGAGCCGAAGCTTGAGAGCCGAACATTGTAAAAAGTTCAAAAATAAGAGAGAAAGTCAGAGAGTGAAAGGCTCTGAGAAAGGGAGAAGAGCGAAAACATTATGATTTTGAGATTAATTTGAGATTTACATACGTTGAAATCTGAATAAAAAGTTATTCTTTATTATAAATTGAGATATACGTTATAAATTAAATTTTGTAATCATCAAAATTAAAATAGATTAATTAATTTGTGGTTGAATTATATGATTAACAAGTACACAAATTGAATTATGATTATGAGTTTATGTCCATAATTAGATTATTTAATCAACTAATCAATAATCATATAAACTAAGTTATAGTTAAGATTTTATGGTTATCAATAAATTATTGTTAAGCCTTTATGATTAAATTATATCGTCATCGTCATCACCCAGTCTGAAATCTCGCAATGAAGCAGGGTCTGGAGAGATCCGATAGTACGCAACCTTACCCTTACATAATAGAGAGGCTGTTTTCGATGGACCCACATGCAAATAAGACAATAAATAAATGATGCAGGTAGCAGAAACAATTCATAAAACATAAAAATAAATGAAAATACAAGTAATGGGGAAATAAAAGCACTAAATAGAAAATATGTTGCAGTTGTGAGTTTATTTTTGAATTATATAATTACACAAATTAGTTTATAGTTGTAATCTTATGTTTAAATTATGTAGCCAAACAAAATGAGTTATAATTGTGCAAGTGTAGCAATCAATGCATACATTTGATATTTGGGTTTAAAAGGAAACGTGAGTTATTGAGAAACTATTATTTATTTATTTCTTCTTTTTCTTACACAAGTTTATTTTGATATGAAATTATTAAGTTAATTTTGATATATGTCTTTATTTATTTTTACAGATAAATGAAAGAAAGTTCAAATACTTATAATAATTTACCCACTTGAGGAAGATTTAATGATGTAGCATGATCTCATACTGGATTGGTTCCCAAAATGAAGAACCATATTATTTGCTTATTTTGTAACGAGCATTTAAAATGTGGAGGAGTCACCAAATTAAAGAAACACTTAGTTGGGGTCAAAAGTCATGTGGAGCCCTTTAAAAAAGTGAGTCACGATGTGAAATGACAAATGAAGACTTTACTTGAAGAGTATCATCGTAAGAAAGATAGAAGATAAAGATTGAATTACGAAAATTGATAGTAGAAATTCTTTTGTTGATGGTCAGGATGATAGTGAGAATGTTGAAGGTGGTAGTATTCCTACCCAATAAGAAGGGAATGTTGCATATGATGTTAAGAAAAGAAGAAGATAGATGTCTAATTTTTTTGCACCACGAACAACTCCTAGTTCTCAGCCTTCAATTTGTATTGCCTTACAATTTGGAAAAGCGACTCATAATGTAGACATGACAATGACTAGATAATGGTATGATTCAGGTATAGCATTCAATATTGCTCAATCTTGTTATTATAAACCTATGGTAGATGTTATTGTCTCTTACGGTTCATGATACAAAGCTCATTCAATCGATGACTACAAATGTAAACTTCTGAGTAGCTCTATTTATGAAATAAAAAGTTATTTGGGTAAAAGAAGAATGGCTTGGACTATTTTTAGGTATTAAATCATATGTGATGGTTGTACAAATAAAGAATAGGAACTTATTATTAATTTTTTGGTTTATTCTGCAAAAGGACTATTTTTGAAGTCTATTGATGTATATGGCCTTGTTAGGAACACTAATATTCTATTTCAGATATTTGATGAAGTTGGGCCAGAAAATATTTTTGAGCACATTACTGATAATAATTCCTCGTATAAAGCAGTTGGTAGAAGATTGCAAAGTAGGTATAATTCTTTTTGTTAGACTCCATGTGTTACATATTGCATTGACCTAATGTTGAAAAATATAGGAGATGCTAGATATTTTTCTATTATTAACGAAGTTGTATAGAAAGAAAAAAAGGTGACAAAATTCATCAATAATCGTGTATCGGTCTTGAATTTAATGAGAAAAGATTTCACAAAGAGTAGTAATTTGTGTCATCCTGCTATTACAAGATTTGCAACTAATTTCTTATCATTTGTGTTTTATTCTAATAAAGAAAGAATTGAGATAAACGTTTACAACTAATAAGTGGATTGCATCTCAGCACGCTAGGTCTAATAATAAATTGGAAGGTTTTATAATTATATTTAAGATAATGAATTTTGGTTTCAATGTCAATTTGTCATACGAGTTTGTAAGGCTTTGGTGAGGGTACTTTTTCTTACTAATAATGATTTCTTACTAATAATGATGAGAAAATGATAATGTACTATTTTTATGATGTCATAGAGAGGGTGAAGGAAGTAATAAAGGTCAATGTGAAAAATAGATCTTCTTTATACACACCTTAACTTACAGTTATCAGTGAGAGATAGAAAAGATAACTTTATTCTCCATTATTTACAGCTGTGGCATTTGAATCATAATGTTTATTTCAAACCAAGTTTTTACATAAAAAGTTGAAGTTAATTGGAGAATGTTATTAACTATTACAATAATTGTTACCAATGAGAAGATACAAGATCTCCTAAGCTTACAAATGGAGATTTATAAGGATGTTTTTAGTGATTTCGAGACGTCAATTGTCATTTATCAAAGAGACAAACTTAGTCCAAATATATATTATTTCACTTTTGTTGCTTATTGAAAATTAATTATCAATATTACTCAATTTATTTAAAATTTATTCTTTAAAAATTAAATTATTACTTTGATATTGAGATTTCAAATCCATTGATTGAACTTATGATATATTTTAACATATGTAGTTTTTTTTAATCACAACGATAAAAAAAAGAGGTTAAAGATTTAAAAGTTTAAAATTTTAATTAGTAATATATCGTCATAAAATCGATATAAAATAAAGGTTAAATTTTTTGAATAACTTAAAATAACATTGGAGAAACTTTCTTTATTTATTAAAGAGATTAAAATTTAATTAAAAAAGTAAACTGTTAAACAAAAAGTAACTGATTTATTATAATTTATAAGATATAATTAATTTATAAAATTTGACCACTTAATTAATAAATCTATTAATTTTTAACAAGTATTACTAAAATAAACCGAAAAATTTAACAGTTTAAAAATTTTACAGTTAAAACAACCAAATCAATTTAATTTTTTAATCATTGATCATAAATGGAAACAAATATTTATATTTATTTATAAACTCTTCTTTGAAATAGGCAATAGTTGAAATTATTCTTTATGATATTGCAATTTATCATATATTCTTAATTCAACCCATATCTGAATTTATAATAAAAAAAGAAAAAAAGTGTCTTAAACAAAAAATTAGGTAATTTGGACAAAAAGGAAGGCGATTAGCGCTAACTTTTTGGGTTAAGGAATACTAAAGGCTTAAAGACCTTCCAGTAATTTATCAATAACAGTATTATTATCCATTCCTTTTAAAGACTCGAAAAGAAACTATCAACTTGACCGGCTACGATGCCACTCGTGTTAGGCAGTACCGGCAAGATTTTAAGAAAAGTGATTTGGTACTCGGCTTTAAATTTGCCGAAGGATCTTATCAGGCTATTTACCGGAGTTATCGTTCCCAAGGGGCATGATAAATAGAATGCATCACTACATATGGGATTAAATCGAAATCCAACAGCTTATTGTCCAATTCAAATATCCTCAGAAAAAGAGAATTCAGGTAAATTGCTGTTTTTGGAACAACTTGCAGCAAATACGACATAGCTACCAAATAATTGTACAGATACGATCGGTCTTTTACTAAAACCCCAAAAGCCTCATCCTAAGCACGAGTTCATGCCTTGATGGTCACACTGCACAAGCACAGACCAGACGGTTTTATCTTGGAAGTCTGCCACTGTGAGCCTTGTGGAGCATCAGGATCATACAACAGTGTTCGATAATTAGGGTCCCGCTCGAGTGAGAATAATAGAAGCTTTCCATCAAGTATTCCAAATCGAAACCCAGCACTTGAGCCCCCTGTCAATGGAACCTGTACCACTTTCCATGAGTTGTCGTCCGGAGTAAATATAGCCAGTTTCCTTTGGTTCTTCCACTCCATACAGAAGAGCTTCTTTCCCAGAACAGCATGAGCAGTAACCATGACACAACCATTCTTCATTTCACACCAGGTGTGCCTCTCAGGATTGTAAACATCAACAAACTTTGAATTGCCAATGGTGAAGCTTGATCTTCCACCCATCACATAAAGTCTTCCTTCGAAGCCACAGGCAAAGCATCCCCACCTTGGACGGCGAAGACTCTCTATTAAGGTCCACTTGTCAGAATCAGGATCATAAACTTCCACACTGGAGAGACTATCACCATCCATTCCGTAGCCGCCAACTGCATAAATCTTACCATCAACCTCCGCACAAGCAAAATCATAGCGTGCAACATTCATGTTTGACAACTTGCTCCAACTGCAATCCAAGATCATGTCACAAAAGTAGATGGATTAATTAAAATTCTGAAGCAACAGAGGATGTGAATAAGACTAGAAGATAATGACTGCATAAGCATCACCAGAAGAATATTACGAACTTCTATGATGCAGAAAGACGTTTCAAACAGTTATAGAACAGGACTTATGTCTTCAAAAGGATGATTTGCACATTGAAAAATCACTTGGTTTAAAGAATTTGTACATGTTCGACTCTGATGTGAGATTAAAGTTTTGTGTTGTTCGATACCAGTTCATATTCATGAAGTTAGCATACCAAGAACTTCAAAATGTAACTAACAAGATAAGTACTACTAGACAATAAAATAAACTAAATGGCAAGAGTATTTCCCTTTCACAAAATATGATTCTATGCAACTATAGGATTGACATAATTGTTTATAGATTCGTGTAAACTTGATACAATTTGTTAGATACTGCAATATTAAGGTCCTAAGAAAGAAGGCTAAATTATAATTAGTTAAGAAAAGACAGATGAATGGATTTTCGTTTCTCTTTCTTACATGGCCAGTGTGGACTGCTGTCAAAGGTGGAGACAAATTGCATAGTTTGAACAGGAAACAAACCTGTTGAGACAAGAATCATATTCATAGACATCTGCTGAGGCGGAGCAAGTCCCATAAATTACTGAATAGCCAGCAATAATAAGAAGCTTCCCGGGCAGAACAACAACCCCAAACCCTGCCTTCAGAGGACCAGGCATTGGTGGAAGGATCTGATGTTTGTTTCCAAAACAGTCCAAAACCTCCCAGTGGCTTTCCTTTCCTTCATAATCCATAGTTAGGACATATAGCCATTCCTCAAGTAACCCAGCTAATTTTCGGACAGTGATGAATTCTTTGCTTTTAATAAATGATCTCCATTTCTTGCAGACAGCACCCATAGCCGGGAAGCACGAACGAGGAACAAGTGCAAGACAGTATTTTGCCACATCATCAGACAGCCCAGGTAGAATGGGTCTGTCGATGTCATCAGCAACATGAGAAATCAATTGAGCATTGCTCTTTGAATCAGTTGACTTGTCTTGAGTGACCAAGGTGGAGAGAGACAAGTTTGGTTCAAGGAGTCTCTTCTTTCCACCCACGACAAAAGGCATCATATAGAACTAGAGAGACTTAAATGGGTTGTGAAAGAGATTATCTGTAGCTCCCTAGAATGTACCAATACTTTCAAATGACAAATCTTTGACTAAAGAAATTCATGATAACCATCAGCTATGGGGATTTTACGAGACCAAGGCATAAAAGATGTTGCACTTCGAATCACTTGAGCAGCAAATGCCGAGGATTTTTTGTGTGTTGTCCAGTCCGATTCATATTCCATACCAGTAGCCTTATCCTTCAAAAAGGTTCTTTCAGTCAGATTACACTCCACACCTATAAAGTTGTCTCTTCCGCCGCACATTTCCTGAATACCTGTACGTTCAGAACACATATTAATACAGAAGCAAAATCTTAGATACTCAACAGATTAGTACCAGAAAAGCTATGGAAACCAAAAGCTTGTACCAATCAAGCCCGTATAAATCGACACGTGTCAGCCTCCGGTGACTTCCATCTCGATTAACACCTAACTGCATGCATAAGAACGAATTCACAGAAGGGAAATGGGACAAAAAGTAAATGCCTCCAGACTTCGATAAGATTTTACTCCGTTCCAGTGATCAGCACATAAAACTTTGACAAGAGTGTGTGAGACAAAAAGAATGACTATTACAGGGGCAACTATTTTCAAGTTGGATGTATTTGCCAAGGTGTAAACACTTAAACAGCATGTTACTTCGTTTGAAAGGTAAATAAACAAAGTAAAATAGAAGCTAGCACCAGAATAAGTATCAACAGATTAAAATCAAAAAAATGCACCTAATTAAAATCTAACAACTTTAAGCACAATTAACCTATCGAGCGTACCAACCGCATATTCACATACAAGCAAAAGAGTGGATGTCGTTGTCTGTACAATTCCAAACAACCACAACCCTCTTCCCCGAAATAAAAGTAAGCGTTATCAAAATAATCATTGCGAATTCTGAAGAATCACCAAAATCGCGTGAGAAAAACTAAACTAAACGCAAATTGGAGCCCCTTGTAAACAAAAGAGAAAGAAGAATCAGATCCAAAACCCACAAAACCGAAGCTGGAAATCAGAATCCCAGAAAATCGGCGAATAGTTTACCGTATACTTCAAGAAGATTCACGACTTATATTATAAGAAAATCAAAACCAGGACAAGAAAAGCCAGATCTTTTTCATCTAATGCATTCAAATATGTTAAACGGAACCCAAAACAAAAGGCAACAAATTTAGGTAAAGCTCCTTCAATTAAACTGTTTTCATTAACGCAAATTCAATGGAAACAAAAGAAATGAAAGGCCAAAAGCTCACACAGAAACAATCCATGACCAAAACTTACAATCACAAAGGCAAAAGTCCACAATCAAAAAATAAAAAAATAACTGGATAAGATGAATCTGATAAACGAACGTGCACGAAAACAAAGGAACCAAAACTGACCATCACCGAACTGGTAATGCAAGTAGATCTAATTTTAAGACCTTACAAGCATATTTCTTGCATAGATCTTACGGAGACAGGCAGAGAGAAAGGTTACCTGCAAAATAGGAACTATGAACGAACTTCCGTTAGAGATGGTAGAAATGCAATTAGACAATTTTGGTCTTCTTGTCTTTGAGGAGAGCAGGGCATATGCTATATATATATATATATATACACACACAAGTAAAGAAAATCAAAAGCACCAATTTCAAGATAAAATCAAACGGAGATCGAACACGTCAGTCTCATATTTTCCTACTGACTGGAAAAGGCAAGCGATGGGGAAGACTACTACGTGCTGTACTCCATATATGGAGAGTTGGCATGTGTTGTTTCTGTCCCTTTCTGTCTTTTCGTCGTTTTTCTTTTACATAAATAAATGGGATATACTTACGTGGTTCCAGCACAGGAATGCTCTTATCCGGTAGGCAAGCTCTGGGTCGTCTGATTAAGTATACTGATCAACAAGACGCGGTAGGCCGATAATCGCGTGCAATCGTGTGTCTGATTTCAGATAACAGACACATCTGTGTGTCCGAAAGTCACTTTCTATCTTGATTCTCGCTCCTGTCGATGCTACTTGTCGTTTTACGATCTTCTCGAGTAGTCTCCCTCAACCGCAACACCAGATCTGTGTTAAAAAACAGCGTTACAGTTATTTCTTCTTTAATTTTCGCTCGCATATTACGAATAAGATTTAATAAAATAAATAAATAATTAATTAAAACAGAGAATTTATTCCCCTCAATTGTGGGTGATTTATGCACTTTAATCAATAAAAGAAGTTTATACAAAAAAAATATCATTCTCATTAATAAAAAATGTCGGATTCAAATTTTCATCGGGTATGATAAATGATTTATTAAAGTTAAGATTAAAAAACACAAATTTTGAAAATTTAATAATTTTATTGAACCTCGATGAAATTTACAATTAAAAATAATATAACTTTATTAAAATATACCGATAATATGACTTGCGATATAAAACTTTGGTGTAATATAATATGAATAAAGGATCTTATGTAGAGAAATATTTAACTTTCTCTTAAATCTTCTAAACTTTTTTTTTCCTTTTATAAATGACCTTATCATATTAAATAGTACTCCTCTTTTATTTATTTAACTTAAGTAATTTTTTACTCAGTCTATTTCCTTTATTGCATTGACTTTTATAATTTATTCTTATACCTATTTCTTTTTATCTAATTTGTGTATTTATTTATGCTTTTTTATCTTGTATTGTTACTTTTTCATGTTTTATGAGGATTATATTATATATTTTAGTTAATTTTATTTATTTATATTTTGCATTATTATTAATTTGCAACATATACGGGTCTATTCAAAATAATTAACAATCTCTCTATTGTTTAAGAATAAAAACGTATATTATTAAACCTTTTTTTTGAAATGATTTATTAAACCTTTTTAAAACCCTACTCCCTCCGATTCATAATAAGTGTTGTTTTAGATATATTTTAATTATTCAAAATAAGTGTCATTCTTGACTTTGTATGCATGTTTATAATTTTACTTCCAAA
>JAOSBL010000003.1:7772061-7790434 GCA_027568915.1 Erythroxylum roraimae | reverse complement strand
TTAAGAATACAATGGGCGTCAGATTCAGAGCTACGCTTTTAAGTTTGAACCATACAAACTTGGGTTTGGATTTGTTTAACCGGCAGACCACCGACTACAGCAGCTAACATGGCTTTGGCCTTTATTATAATAGTTAAAAAAAAGAAAAAGGAAGTGCATAACGTCCACCCCAAGGGTGAAGCGTGAGCGTGAGCGACATCCATTATTATTGCTATTCCCATCCTCTTAAGTCCTAAGCATCTCAGAATGAAAAGCAGTCCATCCTCCATCATATCATATGCTTTAGGCTTATTTCCCGTTTTCCAGATGCATGTCACGTGGCACTCATGTCTTCAAATTTGCTATTTCAATCAAACTGAAGTAAGGTTAGAAGATTAAGTTTTGTCTTTGTAAAGAATTCCCAATAAAAGGTATAAAGAGATTGAATAGTATCATCATTCGTCTCAACTGCAGTTTCAACGCGAGCTCCCTGACTTGAATCAGTTGTATCCACTTGTCAAACCAGTAACCAGAAGTTCGGAACTTAACTACCAATATATGTTCAAAGCTCAAAAAACAAAGGCAGATGGAGCTACCATGGGAACGGTACAACTGATAGATCTAAATACTAAAGGAAGATTGAGCTAGCTTGCAATTTGGCGATGATGTTCAACAATATCATCTTTAAAAAAACGTTAGATTTATGTCATTATCACTAAAAAAATTACATTAAAGTCATACTGGAGCAGTTGACCACTTAATGCACACATTCTCACCAAGAACGTATAGAAAAAGATGATAATGCGATAACTAAGATAAACCACCCAATTCGGTATTCTACACTAGTTCATTTGGGTTGTCTGTCCTGCTATGATATGTTAACCTTTTAAATTTATTTTATATAAAATTTTAAATTGCATTATCTTATTTTATTAAATAAATACAATGTTTTAAAAATTAAACTGATAAGATAAGATGTTTAAGTTTAAAAATTTCAATTAATCTTAGATTGTCATAAAATCAGATAAAGATTAAATAAATTTTAAAATTTTAAAATATTATTGAAAGATATTGTTTTTACTTATCGAAGAATTTGAAGTTTAATTGAAAAAAAAGATCGTTAAATGAAAATTAATAAATTTATTTTAATTTATAAGAACTTTAGTTTAAAAAATTGACTAATCAATTAATAAATTAATCAGTTTTTAACAATAAAAGTTATTAAAATAAATCGAACCGAAAAGTTAAAAATTAAATAAAAAAGCTAAACAATTGAAAGTTTTTATCATTGAATTGGTCGAACTGATTGAATTTTTTAATTGTTACGTATTAGTAAATTAATGACTCATAATATTGACGTATCTAGTCTGAAAAATCACTGAATTGGTTCATACAACTATTTTAATAAAGAAAACGGCGATATTACTGGGAGGTGCAAACAATTGTCATGTGGTTTTTAAGGGTTGTTTCTGGACTACTTGTCCGATTGTCTCCTGCGAAAACAACATAGGGTCGTTGAGTTTCGAAAAGATGCAAAGGATAGTTTAATTTAGATTGGACATCGACTTTTTTTTTTAATTTATAATTTTAACGTTGGTAACAAATATAGTAAAACTCTAAATAAATGGCTTCCCCCTCCTTCCACATCCGGGTCAAGTCTAAGCCGCCTTACTACTAAATCAACCTCATACAAATACAATTTGCATTTTTGCCCGAATAGGAAGATGGAAATGATTAGAACCACATGTGTTAACAATGCATAAAACGAGAAGTTAACAATGTATGCAACCCTCCTTTTGTATTATTACAAAGAAACTGTTTTTATAACTTAAATCTGTAATTTTTTTTCCCAAAAAAAAACAACTTTACCGATTGTTTCAATTGCAATGTGAAACTCGAGTTAAGTGATAATTAATGAAAAGTGTAATGCGGTACCTAAGTTTATAAAAGTGATAATTAATAAACTTATATCAAGTTTGACAAATATTTTATTGAATTCTATAATATAATTACATAGCCCTACATCATCTTAATTTTAAAGAATTTTTTAAAATAATTAAAATAATTTGAAGTTAAATTACTTAATAAATTTATTTTATGATTGTAAGCTAATGAACTTCTTTAGAAGTCCTTTCACTATTGTATAAGAAGCCGTTATTAAACTAGGGACTTATCACTTGTTCTTATTATATTGTTCCATAAAAATCTATCCATTCAATAAATAGCGCCTACAAAAATTGAACGACTGAGATTACATCGAAACAGAGAGAACGTCAAAGTTGGAAACAGAAGATCTTGTATTGTTAGAATAGGAAGTAGTTAAACCAATTATCCTTCCACTTCCATACATCTTCGATTAGATCGATTTAATTATCAATTGATTACTCGTTAACTTTCTAGTCCATGCTCAAAATAAATATAACCTTACTGGAATATCTTGCTGTATAACCGCCAACAAAGCGTTCAAACATATATAGATTACATATGTACAAGACATTTTCATTGGCTAAAGTTTGTGAATTACAATATAAATCAAATGTCATAATCGTTTTTGGATAAAAATACTTTCTTTCCTTTTGCATCCATTTATTCTAAAAATATATATTTTATTATTTTAAATTATCTAAAAATATCATATGATCATATTTTCAATTTGATGCCTAACTTTTCACTTGTATAATAATTAATTAACAATTTTAATATTAGAAGATATTTTTATATAATTTAAAATATTTTAAAAATAAGTAAGCTTACTTAAAATTTATAATTCTTTTACACTTTTTAAACCCACTAAAATAAATAAAGCAAAACATAACTTGGAACTATTCGGGGAGTTCGCGAAGGAAACGTTGGCCGGCCCTGGCCTACAACAGTTTTCGGCACCAAACCATGATTTTCCTTGAGAAGTATTTATGCTCTTGGTTTTTGTGTAGATTTTGCAATCGTGTCAAGAACCAGTTATTCTTAAACAGTTTACTCTTTTCAACAATCTTCGCAGAAGTCGGACAAGAACAAAAGCCACTCTCTCACTCTGTCTCTGCTCTTATCTTTCTCGCCACTCCTGAAACCAAAGAGACTTTTCCAAGTTATCAGACTTAAGCAGTACCACAAAAGATTAATGAGATGAGTTTGGTTAGGACTCAGAGCAACTGCGTTACAGTCCGCACTATCTCTTCTTCAACATACATCAACAGATGCGGTCCTGGTTCTGCTTCTTCAGGTTACCTCACTTTCTTTCCCTCTAATATGAACCTCGTTTCAATGTTAATTAACAGTCTTACTAAGTTCCTTAGAATTTTGCCTCATATCTTTGTTTCTGCGCAATGCCTGATTCTATTGCCCTTTTTCGCTCCATTGCTCACTTATTAAGGGCGATATTACCTACGGTCAATTCCTGAACTGCCCGGCTTCCTAAGCTTTGCTTTTAGTATCACTGCGTGTTATCTTTTCACCAGGAAGTTTAGGTGCCAGCTTCTTCGCATCATAAAGTTTGGATTTTCATTTTATGACCTACCCTTTTACTTTCTATGTAGATTAAGCCGTTTGGGATTAAATTTCTTGCTTTCTCATCTGTTTCCTATGTTAAAGATCCGTGTTTTTACGAGAACATGGAACGGTTTCCCAAGTACTGGCGGACATAGGTGCACCAAACCTAGATTTCGGCGACGTCTCCTTTGTCTGAATGTCTGTACTTCTCGTGCTTATGTTTGTCTCCAGCTTTTTCCCCGTCTTGTCTTGAATCAAAATTGCACTACTTTGTCAAGAAAATTTTAGAAATATACGTAGCAATATCACCTTGGTGTTGATTCTTGGAATGGGAAGACTTCCTTAGAAGTACCATCTCTAATAATGCCGGATTTGCCGCAATGGGGTGTGAGGAGTGGAGGAAGATGCACGCCGGCTTAATTCAATCATTTTCAGCCTATTTTAGAGGACCCACCTGCGTCAATGCCGGTCTTATTCCTCACTGACTGTTCTTGATTAGACTGCACATGTCTGGCTTGGGGTTACCCTACGGTGAATACTCCAAAACCAGAAAGCATGTAACCCAAAGTGGAAGTTTCGACGTGACACTAAAGAGTCCTTCTCTGATCAGTTTGGGCCTTTAGCATATTTCAGTTGGAAAGTTACTTTTCCGTTCCATGATCTAACCCAATCCCAGTAAGTGTTTATACAAGCCCAACACGAGAGAGAATACATAGGGTGCGACCCCATGAGATCAAGCTGTCACATGGACGCCAAAAGTTATGAATGTGGTAGGATTTGTGGTCCCAGAGTTCCAGCTCAGCGCGTCTCGCACACTTTCATACTTTTGTTTCTGTGGGGTTGAGTGAGGACGGTCACGACACTGCATCAGGTACTAAGGCTGTCGTGAAAAGCAGATGACAATAACTAGAGGAAATAATATAACGCCACTCTATGGTGTCTCACTTTATACGCATATAGATTTTATATTGGCTTGCGTAAATGAATTGTTTAGAGCCTTACTCGTTAGGCACGTGAGTGTTATCTCCAGCCTACATGTCCATGGTCCTACCTACTAATAGCCTTTTCAACGTTTTATTAGAGAGCTAAGCTACAACTACTCCATCCATTCGCTTGTTGCTTCTTGGTTTTAGGCTCATTGTTAGCGAAATAATAGTTTGAATAGGCTGATGTTATTTGGACCACCTGAACTTAGCAACTTTTTGATTTCTTATCTTATTTGATGACATGAAATGCTTTGGCGTGGTTGTTGAACCACAACCAGGTGGCTAAACTTTTGGCTTGCTTTTATGGCATGTTTTTTCCCTGTTAGTTCACTGTTGCTGATGTTTATCATGAAGAAGTTTTATTAGGATGCTTGTTAAGCACAAGAACTGTTTGGGTCTGTGCAGAGGATGCAACTTGTGGGACTCCTACTTGGATTGGTAAGGGCCTCACATGTGTGTGCTTCCAGCGAAAGGGAACTTATCAGCAGGTTTACATGAATTTGACACCATCACAGGCAAGTCTTGACTAAAACCTGCCCTGCATTGAACAAAGGCTGAGTATAGGAAAATTGTGGTTCAGACTCTTGTTACTACTGTTGCTTTTTCTACATTAGTCAACGGTCTGAATCACTTTGTGGATATGTATTGAGAGACTTCATTATCAGAATAAAATTTCTTCCTAACAAATAAACACACGTTGAGCTGATTATTAGCTTGTTTGTGCACTGAGCTAAGCGACGGATAATTAGATTGGTCGACCAATGACTAATTGGAAGGAAACTAAGTTCTGCGCATGCATTCTCTGTTTGATCGTTCTCATTCCTTCGTGCAATGAGATTTTATGATCCATTACTCCCCACACACGATAACCATGATTATAACATATGGACGATGTAGGGGTTGGCTTAAATTCAGTTCAAAGTTGATGAAAATTGTTTCGTTATCTTAAATTAGCTTTGTTAAAGATGATGAAGAAGCAAATCTATATTGAGCGGGAAAACCCTCATATTTCCTTCTCTTGTTACTGTCATTGAATGTTCAACTACATTATTGTGAATTATGATTTCGAAACTTGCAGGAAGAAAGACTCAGACGATTGAAGCACCGAATGAAAATTCAATTTGATGCTTCCAGGCTAGATCACCAGGTATCTCTGCAAGTCCACTTACTTATGACCAAATATGCTTTTGAGCACTTAAATTTCAAACTTTCAAAATCAATCTTTTTCATTTCTTGTTAATGAAAATTTTCATATTGACAGGAAGCCTTGAGAGCACTGTGGTCAGCCACTTATCCTGATCGTGAGCTTAATGCATTGATTTCCGATCAATGGAAAGAAATGGGATGGCAAGGAAAAGATCCATCTACTGATTTCAGGTTGTTTTTTACTGCCAGCATCTTCTTTACTCTGGCAGATTTCTATTGATTCTAATTAGTCAAATTCAATTGGATATTGCTACTGAACAGAGGAGCTGGATTCATTTCTCTGGAGAACCTGTTGTTCTTTGCCAAGACCTTTTCGGTAAGATAACTAATCTTGGTGTTGCTGAGTGAGACTAAATAATACTTATCTCTCACATCTAATATTCTTTCTGATATATCATACTTTTTACTTTTGCAGACATCATTCCAGCGATTACTAAAAAAGCAGGGGGGCAAGCGATCTGCTTGGGAATACCCTTTTGCTGTTGCCGGTGTAAATATAACATTCATGATCATGCAAATGCTTGACCTTGAAGCCTGTAAGTATAAAGTGAACTTTTCCTTTAATCAATTTTGAATAAAGAAGTAAGTTTCAATCTCTGGAATCTGTGAAGACTCTTTAGTACCCTGCACATAGAAGGCCAAGGTGTATTAAGGAGTCTTCTTATTTTCGACAACGTCTAGTTCTGATTATTAAATTTACTTCTTATAATGTGGGTTAGCTCCTTTATCTGCAGCAAAACCAAAGACATTTGTCAGGTCAGTGTTCATACAGATGTTGTCAGGTAAGAGCGAGCAATTGCTTACAACTATTTGCCCTAAAGAGACTTGTATAGCCCCAAGCCTTAGAATACTAAGTTACTGAGAGGTTATGATCTTCAGAAAATGAATGGGCATTTGATTTGCTCTACTGCGTGGCTTTTATGATCATGGACAAGCAATGGCTAGAGAGAAATGCAACGTACATGGAGTTCAACGTAAGAAGAAATTGGCTAGTTGTTTATTGCCGTAGAACATGTTTCGTAAATGTTACCGACAGATGTTTACATTTGTATAGGATGTTCTGAAATCGACGCGAGCTCAGGTGGAAAGAGAACTTCTAATGGATGACGTCCTACATATTGAAGACATGCCTTCCTATAGCCTTCTCTCTTAACCATATCAATCACAAAGACGCTGAATTTCATGTCTATACCATTCCTTACTTTCCCACTTCCTCCTGTTAACTGTATCTTACTAGCGTCTCATCACTCACACGTAGTAAACTTGGATGCTCGAGCTCAGACATGACATTGTATGAGGTGGATGGGTAGGTACAGCAATGGGAAATTATGTTTTTCACGGTTAATTTTTTCGTGGGCTTTAGGCGTTTAGATGTTATGGTCTAGTGAATTATTATTTACTAGTGTTTCATGATTCATCCTAAGCCAGTGGAGTGCGTCCGTAACTTGATTGAGCAGCCCGAACTGGCGACATGTTTGTTTCTTTTTTTTTTTTTTGGTGCAAACATTGGACATGTTTGTTTCTTTTAAATGCGAGTTCCTCTCGAGCATAATAGAAAGATAAGATCTTGGTAGAAGATGAAGTGGGAAGAAAATGGAAGCAGACAGATTTCATCCATAGCTTATATGAATGAAGTAGAAACTGGTAAAAAGAAATTTGTGGGCAAAAGTGTAAAAAGGACCAGTTGAACGTTTAATTATTAAACCGCAGGTAATTTGAAAGAGGAGTTGAAGGTAGTTATTAAATGACTCTTAGGGTATATTTGGTTGGGCGTAATGTTTTTAATAAAATGAAATAATTTATAATAAAATAGAACGTAAATAGATGTAATATTAGAAAATTGTTGATTGGAAAGAATGGAATGATTCATAATGTAATGTAATAAAATTTTGTTTGGATGAAGAGTTTATAATATAATATAATATAAAGTTGATTATCATTTTACATTCTATCTTAAACCTCTCAAATGGGAGGTTTTTTGAGAGGGGGTTTATTTTTACTGTTTAGGATGAAATAAGATGTAATATAAAACCCTCCTCTTTCATCCCATTATATTTTATTTCATTATAAAGCAAAAGTGTAAAAAAGGCCAATTGAATGTTTAATTATTAAACGAAAGGTAATTTGAAAGAGGAGTTGAAGGTAGTTATTAAATGGTTGTTAGGTTGTGTTTGGTTGGACTTAAAGTTTTTAATAAAATTGAATAAAATATAATAGTTTATAATAAAATTGAACATAAATGGATGTAATATTAGAAAATTGTTGTTTGGAATGAATAGAATGGTTCTTAATGTAATGTAGTAAAATGTTGTCTGAATGAAGGATTTATAATATAATATAGTCTAAAGTTATTTATCATTTTACATTCCATCCTAAACCTCCCAAATTGGAGGTTTTTTTTAGGAAGAGTTATTTTTACTGTTTAGGATGGAATAAGATGTAATATAAAACCCTTCTCTTTAATCCCATTATATTTTATTCCATTATAAAACCTCATCTCAAATAAAGAAATAATATTATATTACATTCTATTTCATTATAAAACTCTCTTCTATTATAGAACTCTCAATTAAACATAACATTAAAGAAGACAAAGACAACGCAGGGGCCATGCTAGTTGATACGAAGGTTATCTTGGGACTTGAACTTTTACCGAAGTTGATCGCCAATACTCTTTGCACGACAGTCTCACTTAGGTCGGCTTTAAGCAAGACTTTAGCTTTCAACGACCCTCGAAGTGTTTACCTCGCACACTCGGAGAAATAATGTTATGGAAGCAATAAGAAAATAAAGGCAACAAAGAAACAAGAGAGATACGGTAAAATCAACATTTATATTACTTTCCCTCAAAAGAATATAAGGAATATTCTCTCTAAATGAATGAGGAAATCAAAACTCGAATGAACTATATATAGGCACTCTAACTTGGAAGTCAAGTTACATTCAGAATCTCACTTAAACTGAACTGCCTAAGATCGTCCTAAGATCACGTTTATCTCTATCAGATTACATCACGTGGACCAATTGGATGACACTCGGATCTAAATAGGGTTCTAACTGGTAAGATAGAATTTACAAAACAACAGAAATATAGAATTTACATTCAAATAGGAAATTAGCACCTTTATCCTCGAAGATCTCCACTATCTTCAAATGTTGAGTCCCACTGCAACTCTAACTCTTAGTTGTCACCACATCATCCAAGATCTCCCCACGATCTCTATCTGCCGATAATGCAATTTGATCTTGTCGAAGTCCACATAGCACGCTGGCCTGATCCAATGCTTCCTACAACAAGTCCGCTAGTCGTGGTTCGTTCCTCCGAGTATGGGCCAAGTCCTTAGCCTGGATCGAGTCAATCTTCACAAAATCGGAGACTCTACCAAATTTCGTACCAAGTTTGATCCCACTCACTTATGTTTGCCTTAGTGTTTTCGCATGTCTCCCTTATGCGTGTAATCCAATTAACTTTTCTCCTAAAGCACATTGTGAAGGTCACTAAGAAGTGCTCTAAAATTGAAGGATCTTAACAATAATCTTCTTTGTATTGTTCCAATTTTATTGGATGTCACCAAAGGGATGGCTATTGTTTCATCCGTTCTGACATATAAAGGATGGTCTTTTAATGTGACTAAACGGTATGGGATATGATATGTCAAGCGTCATCATTCAATAGCCGCTTTCAAGTGACTTTCGTCTCACGCCAAGCATACGAGAGGCTCCAATTAGACGCCCTCAAATTCTCTGACCCAGGTACTCTGGCCCTAGCCTGTGCTAGAGGATTTAAGCCATCCATTTAAGTGGGTCAGATCCTCTAGCACAGGCTAGGGCTAGAGTACCTGAGTCAGAGGATCAGGTCCCGATTAGACGTACCATAACACTTTCCATTGTACTAGAGTTGGCCTGCGCCGATCTTGTAGGAAACTTTTTTACTTTTCTTGTTCTCTGTCTCTTCTTAACCAATCTTCATCTATTAAAATTTATTTTTCTTCTTCGCCAGAGCAAGGATCTTTTTCTAAGGCAATTTAAAAGCCAAATGATGCCCTTAAGGCCTGAAGTCATAAGCTTTATTGCAAGGCCTTTTTTCTAATTTTTCTTTCTTCAAGATTAATGTGAGGTATAACCCCTTGACTTCCAGTCATGTAGCCAATATTTATTTATCGTCTTCCATAACAATTGCAGATTCTTTATAGATGATGTATAGACTAAGATCTGAATCCCATTAGTTTGTAGCTCTCGTACTCGGACAATAGTTACTCTATATTCCTGTCCTATCACAACAACTTGAGTCAGTGGCAAAGTCTTTTTGTTTCTTGTCCTCGTGAGGATGAGGTGATCCATAAGTCTCCATCCCATCAACCAGAGTCCGAGACTCTGAGCCTATCCAAAAGTAGCAAGCAGCCTAAAAAACCAGAGTCTCTCACCCATGATACCATTAGTCCAAATTGGGAGAGAAATAGGACCGGATAATAATCTATTTTGTTATTACGATCCTCCCTTATTTTATGAGTATTCATTAAATGAGAACTATAAAAAAATAAATGGTTGGATAGTTATAAAATATAATAAAAATAGGATGATAGAAACATATGATTTAACCTGAAAAATAGTGAGGTGGGGTATGCCATGAGCAATCGGTCCAAGAATTACTCTTTCCCAATATATTTTATCAATTTTCAGCCATATAATTTCTCTCGAGCCCACTTGTTGGATAGCTAAAATTTAATGGAACAAAATAAAAATATACTATTTGATACAGGTGATCTGTTTCTGACAAAAAGGATCAGATATATTAGGTAATCTGTTCAACTTTATTCTATTAATTTTTAGCCATCCAATTTCTCTTTGGCACACTTATTAGATGGCTGAAAAATAATAGAACATAATGAGAACAAACTATCTAGTACAAGTGATCTGTTCCCAACATGAGGGGATCAGATCACCTGTATTAGGTAATATTTTCTACTCTATTTCATTAATTTTCAACCATCTAATTTCTTTCTGACTCACTTATTGGATGATTAAAAATTATTAGAATAGAATAGGAATAGATTACCTGATGCAGGTCTATTCCTGACATGAGGGGATTAGATCACCTATACCAGGTAATTTGTTCTACTCTATTCTATCAATTTTCAACCCTCTAATTTCTCCTCACCCACTTATTAGATGGTTGAAAATTAATAGAACAGAATGAAAACATAGACTACCAAAGATAAGTGCTTGTTCCAGACATGAGGGGCTCAGATCACCTATACAAGGTAATCTATTCTACTCTATTCAATCAATTTTTAACCATCCAATTTTTCTGTAGCCCACTTATTAGATGGTTGAAAATTAATAAAATAGAATGGGAACAGACTACGGGGTGATCTGTTCCCATGACATGACATGAGTGCATAACATAAAAGAGATGTTGGAATGTCAGGCAGGTCAAAATAGTAACACAAGAACTTGTAAGAGATCCCGAGATAGTGTTCGTTCAGAAACAGAAACACCTGCTACTACACAACAATAGAATAGAACGAACATCAGGAAGAATATAGAATGTAAGTGCAAAAATAATCCAACAATCCTTGATTGGACTGAAAGGACAAGAATATCACAACCTCTTATTTCTAAACCTAAGGGCCCAAAACTAATTATCTGATGGGCCAAGAGTGTCAAACAGCTGAAGCCTTTATCCTTTAGCCACAAGCATTGTTTGTTCTTTACTGTTAGTAGAGAATGATGACCTTAACACGCAATGAGGCATCTCCTTTTCCTGGGGAACACTTCAAAGCAAGAAATAAATATAAGAAAAGATTGACATCTACCTGTTGTGACTATAGTACATTAGGAGATAGATTTTGATAATTTCAACTTCAAGTTAATGACACATTTAATATAATTATAAACTCCAATTTAATTAATGTTTTCCATAATTGCATCATAGATTATGTACTAATCTCATCATCATTAGTTAAGATTCTACGCAGATGTGATTTAAGCCAAATACAAAATCACTCGATCAGTATGACAATCCTTCCTGAAGCCATAATTTGGTCCTTGACACTCTTGGTATCTTACTCTAAATCCCTCTCTGCCACAAAAATTAAAGTTCTCTTTAATGGGGTTCCTTGCTGATGGGTATTCTGGTAGCTTATCTCTGAAACAACTGTGGAGAACTCTCTTTTTCAAATGCCAACTGCAAAATAATGTTGAAAGGGTGAATCAGGTGGAGTGCTCTGTTGAAAATGATTCAGTACCTCACCTCATTCATGAAAACGATTCACGACCTATCCTCACTCACATCATTACTGCATCTGATGAAAGTACAGCCGAAGCTAAAGACACATGTTAAAGTTAACAAGTAGCAATCTGTCCACAATAGAAAAGGTCGAGAATGTAATCTGCTTGATATAGATAGCATAAATTATTACATTATTATCAGATACAACAAAATAAACAAACTGAAATTAGCTAATAAATGATTATTAGTTGATAAACGTTAAGCACGGCTCAATTGTTTATATTAACTGTTACAAACATTATTTTGCAGCTTTGGCTAACCATGTAAAACTTGACTATCCAACGCTTTTAAACACTGGATGCAAGCTTCTTGCACCTGGCAGAGATTGCGTTAGGAATGAGTTCAGTTAAAACGCTTGTCTAATACAACTATGCTTCTGAGTGAGGCACAGATCAATGAATAAGAAACTTTAACTTGGTTTAAAGATAAAAGGGGGATTTCAACCTTCTCAAATTTAAATTGTGAGTGTGAGGCACAACCTGACCTGAGATTCAATTCTTGATAGCCCTGGCTGATCCTTGAACTCCAAGCTTTAGGATACCAACCTGTGTAGCCTTATCTTCGAAGCAAATTCTAGCAAATTCCTCGTCATCAGTCTCTCTCTCTATCTCTCTCTCCCCCTCTATCTCACTCAATGCTCAACTCTTAGAAAGGAGTTCAAATCAAATGCTTTCTGCTTTCAGTATCCAGATAGAGCTAACACATTCAAGTAAACCAAATACTACAAAACCTTAGACCATCAGATGGGTTCCTTCCAAACGCCAATTACAATGCATAGTTCTGCATTGCTGGAAACATCATGCGGTTATCTACTTCAGGAATTGCAGGCAAGTGGGTCTTTAGAACGTTCTAATTTAAACATGTGTGTAGTAATTGCTACATTCTTAATCTGTATTTGTATAAATTTGAAACAGATGATCTGGGATGAAGTTGGTGAAGATAAGTTCGAAAGAGAGAAGGTTCTGCTTGATTTGGAGCAGGAGTGCCTAGAGGTCTATAGGAGAAAAGTTGACAGCGCAAACATATCAAGAGCTCGCCTGCATCAAGAGTTGGCAGAATCTGAAGCTGAATTTACCCATCTTCTTCTCTCCCTTGGTGAACGATCACTGCCTGGACGGGTAAGTTGTCCATCAACCTGTGTCCAGTTAGGCGTAGAAACTACTAGGTAAATACTACCGCATAAGTGGACAGAAACATTTTTGCTTGAGATTAGCTTACTCAGTAATGAATACCTATAAGTAGCATAAAAATGGCCCAAACTGCTTGTAGAGGTTAAAAACTGAAACAAGCTACTGATTAGAGGCCTTTGCACATTTGATTCAAACAGAAATACTAACAGAAATAAGATCAAGTAAAATTTGTCTAAACCAGCCAGTTGTATTGGACAAGTCATTAGGAATCCTGTCACAAGAAATTAGCATTGACATGTTGGTCACTAATGGCTAAATGCAGCCAGAAAAAAGGTCAGGAACGCTCAAAGAGCAGCTAGATGCTATCACCCCAGCTTTGCGGGAGATGCGGTTGAGAAAAGAGGAGAGACTGAACCAGTTTCGAGCTGTTCAAGGGCAAATTCAGAAAATCTCTGCAGAAATTGCTGGCCAATCAGTGTATGATGACTCAATAACAAATGTCATAGTAAATGAGAATGATCTTTCCCTGAAGAAGCTAGAAGAGTCTCAGGTTGAACTACAAAGACTCCACGGTGAAAAGGTATGTGATATATAGACTGTGTTCACTATTTTGGACATTTTTGTAAACGATCCTAAATCGCTTATCTTTTGCTGGCTTCAAAGAATGATAGGCTTCAGCGGGTGGAGACATATACAGATGCAATCAAGAATTTATCTGCTACATTAGGGATGGAATCCTCTATGATAATAACAAAAGTTCATCCAAGCCTGAATGAATTGTGTGGAATATCTAAAAATATAAGTGACAGTATTTTGGCTAAACTCGACAGTACTGTGGAATCTCTCAAAGAAGAAAAACAAAAGCGACTGGAGAAGGTAAGCGTTACTAAAGCTGTTATGCCTCCCTATTATTTTCTTGAAGCCTCAAAGACCGCTCTAGCAACAAGGTTGAAGCAGTAAACTCATAATTGCTAATTATGTTTCAACCACATGTGAATACATCAGGCAGATATGGCCTCTAACTAGTAGTAGAAATGACGGTAGTTAATAATGTAATTACATTATCAGAGATACACTTTAATTGCTTAAGTTTTTGCTTCTATTGATTAATTTACATTTACTTGAAGAAGCAAAAGAGGGTATTGGCATGAGCTAATTTTTTATGCGTTACAGCTTCAACATCTTGGAAAAGCATTAACAAATTTGTGGAATCTGATGGACACACCTTATGAAGATCGTCAACTTTTTTCTCATGTCACTGGCTTATTATCTCTCTCGTCAGGTGAAGTATCAGAAGCTGGAAGCCTCGCCATAAATATGATCCAGCAGGTTAGTATGAATATTAATAGCACACAAACACACAATAAGTTGTAACAGTTTCTTGAATTGTTTCAAGGCTGAAGCCGAAGTCAAGAGGCTGGACCAGTTAAAAGCAAGTAAGATGAAAGAGCTTTTTCTGAGGAAACAGAAAGAGTTGGAAGAGATATGTAACAAATCACACATGGAAATCCCTTCACGATCACAGATGGACAATATAATAGATCTCATTAATTCGGGTAGGATTCAACAAATTTTAACTCAATGAAAACTTTTCAGTGTGGGTCTCGTTTATCTTTGTAGAAGACCACAAACTTTTATAGCACAAATTTTACAGGTGAGATTGACCATGCTGATCTCCTCATGAGCATGGACGAACAGATATCAAAAGCCAAAGAGGAATCTTCTAGCAGGAAGGAAATAATGGAAAAGGTGGAGAAGTGGATGCTAGCTCGTGATGAGGAGCGCTGGTTAGAAGAATACAGCAGGGTTAATTATCCAACTCACTTATCTACGTGATTAGGCTTGCTAACAAAACAATGTTTACACGTTATGCTTCACCTCTATTTCAGGATGAAAATCGATATTCAGTAAGCAGAGGTGCCCACAAAAACTTGCGACGTGCAGAACGTGCACGAGTGATAGTCAACAAAATTCCAGGTAAGATCGGAAAGATGATCAACATGCATCACAATAGCCGAATGCATTTTTCCAAATCAATCCATTTCACAAAGTATCCCGCCCCCGCCACCACATCCTCACTCCAATAAACAAAGGGAAAAAAGAAAGAAAGAAAAGGGCTCTGTCTTACAAGGATAAAGATTTTAAATGCTGCTTCACCAAGCAAGAGTTGAACACATGAATCCATGGATTAGAGCATGTTTTACTTATTGCAGTCCAAGTAAATGGCGGGATGAAATGCCAACATTCTCCAAAATGAGGGAGAATGAATAGTGAAAGCAAAAATCTAAAAGCAGTAATTGTAGCAGAAAGATTTAACTTATGTCACATAACTAAGTCAAAGCCCAAATCCTGGTGTATCCTATTCTAACAATTGGTTATGCAGTTCTGGTGGCATCACTGGTAGCAAAGACTAAGAACTGGGAAGAAGAAAGGAAGAAAATATTCTTGTATGATGAAGTAAGAGAATCTATCCCTTTTGACACATAATTATTTTAGCACGCAATTCTGATTAGATTGTAGAGTTCCCTTGCACATGTAACAATTAGACAAATTGTATCTAGGTACCTCTGCTGGCTTTGTTGGAAGAATACAAGATGCTAAGACAAGAGAAAGAGGAAGAGAAGCAAAGGGAAAGAGTTAGTATATCATACAGTACTGTATTTAACTACATTAGCATCCATGAAGAGTTTTTACACAATTTTCTATACATGCTTTTAAAAATCATTTTGATAATCCATGTACAGTAAAAGAAGGCATTCGAGATTTTAATGTCTTCATTAAGATCAAAAGCTTATGTAGGTTGCTGAGAGCAAGTTTTACCGTACAGGAATTGAAGAAGGTGCAGAGCCAGGTACCGGTTATTCAGCAAGAAAACACAGTTGGGTCAAGGCCAGGAACAAGCAGTCGACGCATTCCTCAGAGAAGTTTGAATGGAAGCTTTAGTAATCCAACCCCTTTAAATAGAAGACTTTCTATGGGCATCAATCAGTTGGGGACCAACAGCGTTAATTCTGCAAGTCAAGGCATATCCTTCATAAAGGAAGGGAAAAAAATGCAACGGCAAAAGAAGCTACCTAGGCCTGGATTTGCCACTCAGTTACAAGATGAAGCAGCTTCAGTTGTCTCAACATGCTCTGGTCCCTTATCTCCCTAAATTGCAGCTGGGTTTTTCATTCTTCCCATGTTAAGAGACATCACATGTATCAAAGCGAGGTCTGATTTCAACGCTATAGTACATTCCGAAGAACAATAAGGCCACACACTATGCAGTTCGTTGTACGCTCTAAATTAATACTTAATTGCCATTTACAAGCATGTTTCTTTGCTTTCACCTAGCAAATCGACCAGAACGATGACAGCAACCTAATTATAGTTGAGTATAAAACCGAAAGAACTATAAATTTTTTGACTTTATAACTGCCAAATAATTAACGTTATAAAACAAGCAGCTTGTAACTACTACTCGTCTGCGTCAAAACGACGAAAACTTGAAAATAATCATATGAAACAACAACAGCAAAGCAACTAACTAGGAATCATCTGACTGAATTGGGGCTCCATCTACAGACTTGGCAAAGAAATGGTCAATACGCCGCGTGCCAGCGGGTACTGTCGTGTCGGTTACGGAAATAGCGCGGGACTTGTCGCTTGCAGGCTTATCGGATGACTGAGTTGGAACGGGAAGCGAGTCGAGAAGGAAATCACTTGTCGGTTGGTGTCTCTTAACGGCTATTCGGATGTGATCGAGTTTCACAATTTTTCTCTTCTTCTCTGTCGCAACTTCAGCCGAACTTTCGGCTAGGAAACGGAGAAAGAGGTCGGTGGAGCACGCGACGAGTGATAGAGCCTCGGAAGTAATCTTGTTGATGTCTTTGTCGAGTTTCATGATTTTCTTGATCCGACCCGTTGGGAATTCGGATCGGGTGGGTCCTTCCGCGCTCTTCTCTGCTTCCGCCATGTTGAATGAACGAGAGGTTTGATCGGGTGTTGATCGACTCCAAGATCTCTTGCAACGAAAAGAGATTTTCGGGGACGTGCGCGGGGTAACTGACGCCAGCCGAATTCATTTCCCGCCAATAAGATTTCATTTCCCGCCAATAAGAATTCATCTTCTCAATTTTGTTATACAAATATTTTGTACTTGTACTATCTGTTATAAACAAAGTGAGCCTTTTCACCGCATCCTAATGCAAACTCATATTTGTAGTGTTCTTCTTAATTTCTCAACATTTTAACTTAAATTAACGTGCTTTTCTATAAAGTCATATTAAACTAAATAATTCAAAATTATTTAGTAACATTCTAAACTAGCAAATATTAATTTAATTTTTTATAATTAGAACATTAGTAAAAAAAGGCATTTTAATTTGAATTTCACATACCCTCAAGTATACTTACATAATATAATTTGAGATTATGACTTAGATTATCCTTATTGATCAATTATACACATATGGTATGATTAATATATTATAGTATTAACTCTCTTTCATCTATGTCTTATCTCACGATACCATATATATGATGGTTTAGGTGCATCTAATATCTAACTTGAGTTCATTTGTTTACTCATTTAATTCACATTTCAAAACTCAAATATATCATGTTAAGACATATTAGGTGAACATATCACTTCTTGAGGTTATAACATTACTAATAATTCCTTCACCTTTTAATATACTACATATTGACATTAATGTCTTAAGTCTCGAGCTCTTGTTTATCACTTAGGTAAATTATTTAAAACTTATCTCATCTCCACTCTTACATAATAATAAAGGTAATTACTTGTGTATGAAGACATCTTAAATCTACTTATCATACTTCTTTTTATCTAAAATTAAATGTCTGATACTTTTCCAAATATTTATTATAAAACTAAATAATCAATTTGAAATCAAGTATTCCCATATTTCTATAACCATATTTTCCTTTAACGTTTATTATAAAAACTAACATTTGATACTCAATTAAACATATGTTGCTTCAAATCCTCAATAGATTTTACAAATAAAACATCATCATTGATAACAAGTAATAGGAATTTTCATATGAAGGAAATAATAAACTAAAATAAAATATTAATCACACACAATCTTGATAACCTAATATGCATTGAAAAACATGTATCTAGTAATCAGCTTCATAAGATCTACAATTAAATTCTCTTGTAGGAATATACTCAATATTTACTTCTCCTTGAGTTAATGTATCTTTGATATATTTATATTTGTTATATATATATATGTATTTGGTTTTGCAATGATACTTAGGATCTTTAGTATATGCAATTG
>JAOSBL010000003.1:7751967-7770346 GCA_027568915.1 Erythroxylum roraimae | reverse complement strand
GCTGCAATCTTGGAATTTTATTATTTTGACCGGTTTCCAAGGTCGATTCTAGGATCGAACGACAGAGCCGCGATCAAATACCTGACATGATAACTTATATTTATTTTTTGACTACCTTATGAAGTGAAAAGAGATTCTTTTGTTGTTTGATAGGATGTAGATAATAGTGTTAGGCCGAGTATAGACAATTTTGTTATGCTTTTACAGAAGTTTAGAAGAAGAAAAATCAAAAAATAGGCTTATAATATATGATTTATTTAAGAATAATAAACAATTTGAAAGAAAGATCCTTATTGAGGACAGCTCACATTGTTTACACTTTTAGAATGTCCTCTTCCTTTTATAAAGTAAGAAAAGACAAAGCATAAAAAGATAAAAATGAAAATCTAGAAGCATGAAAAGTCTCTACCATTATTTGAAGTTCTTAAGGTACAATTAAAGAAAAGAAAGTAGAAACTGGTATTCAAATACTATAACCCCAATGTATATGACATAATAGAAGAAAAATGACAGAACAGAAAAGCTATAAACTTTATATGAGACTATGGTATATTTGTTAACCAATTAAGAGTCCATAGTTTTTAGAGAATCTTTAAAGAACACTAAAATATCATGACTTAGGGTAAGGAAATCTAAGAACTCGTCAACAACTTAATGGTGGATCCCTATGTAATAAGTGAAGCTTTGCTACTTTAAGAGGTTTAAGTTAGACCTATAATGTTGATATAAGTGAAGGAGCAAGTTGATGATTATGGTTACAAAATATAATTGGTGCTAGATTAGAAAATAATTGGCATTAGTTTTGCACTGACTTTTGGACGTTTAGGAAATAGAATAAAATTGGTGTTGGAGTTATAGTGGTATCAGATGTTGGTCTTCTGCTAGGTTTGTGGATTGGAAGAACATAAACAAATTGGCATCATATTTAAACATGTAACCAACACTGGACTTCTTTTTAAACATGCGCACTAAAAATTTTAGAACAAAATTGGCACCATTGTATTGTATGATAAGCATCATACACATATTTTAATTATTTAAGATTTTGTCATCTTAAGACATTATTTCCATTTACAACTCTCGTTTTAGGGTTTTATATGTATAAGAGGTTTTCTATGATTGAATAGATAATTTATCATTGTTATCGATCATTTTTATTCAATCTTTTAAGAGTAACTCTTATTATATGTTTTGTGAAAATTCATAATCTCATTTAGCCTACTAATGGCAATTAAACTTTAGGATCTTATCACTATTTATCTTTTCTTTTTTGCTAGTTTGATGATTCATATCATTCATTTATATTTTTATGTTATTTCTTAGATTGAATATACCTTGATAGAATAGGCCTTAGTCTTATCATATTGATATTAAATCTCATATATCTTATTAGTAAGGTTTATATCAAAATTTGATACAAGAGTCAAGCTCTATATTCAGATTTATTCTCGATATAATTGTTTATGTTTTTTAATATTCTTGTGTCTTCTTATCGTACATTCAATTTATGTGTTATTTTCATTCTTAAGATCTATTAAGAACAAATTAACCTTAAGTGTTTTGTTCCTTGCTTCTTGAATTTTCATATTAATCAAAAAAAGAAAAGAAATAAAATAGAATGAAAAAAGTTATTGTTCAGCTAGGGTTTGTTAATAAAAGCCCTAAAAGTTCTACTTAAATTTTACACAAAGGGTGGCTAGTTGCAATACTCATTACAAGTAAGGGTTTCTAATTCTTATCCAATAAGTATAAGGTACTTACATTCCATAAACATTATATTTCCTAGTTGTTCTTGCCTTTATTATCATTAAGTTGTTTATGTTGATTTATGGTTTCCTTTTAGTTATAATTGGGTTCTTTTGAGTTTAATTTCCTTTTTTTTTTGTTCATTGGTCTCTAGCTTTGATTCTTTGTTTTGTTTTCTATTAAGATTTGCCTTTTTGGGAGTATTTGACAAATGGGGGAGATTGAAACTAAAATTTTAAATTTAGATTGTGTAGTTTATGAAAATTATTTAATAATGAGTTTAGGTTGTGAGTGGAGTGAAACTTCAAGCGAAACATGCTAGGGAGTATTTTTGCTACTAACATTTTCTTCAGATATGATATGATTGAAATTCAAAATAGAAATTTATCTAAAGATAAAGAAGTAAGTGAGGAGGAAAGAGTGGGAGTAGAACAGAAGTCCATCATGAACGCCATGTAAGGCTAATTTTAGCAACTTATCAATAATTAAATGAAGTTAAGTATAGGTTGGAGAAACTTAAAGCTGTCATAATTGGTTTATAACCTAACTCACATATGACTAATAAGATGGATGATTTTAAGGCATATGATGAGGTTAATGGTGTTGTTAACTACTTAATGGAGTTAAGCCTAAATGGAAGCAAAGGAGAACAAGATTGAAAAGGGGGTAGAATGGGTAGATAAGGTAGGGGTAAATTTAATGTAGGTTATGATAGAATGATAGAGGGTATAAAGAGTGGATGGATAACAATTAGGGTAATACTAAGACGATCATACCACCTTCACATGGAAGATAGATCTAAATGCTTACTTAAAGTGAGAGAAGCGTGCTGAGCTGGTTTTTATTTGCTATAACTATTTGAAAAATAAAAAGGCTAAATAGTTATAACAAAGTTTAGTGACTATATTATGGATTGGTGAGATCTACAATTTTTTTCTAGGAGGAGGGATCAAAAGCCACCTATCAAAACTTGGGAGAGATGAAGATGACAATGAGGAAATATTTTGTGCCAAGTCTTTACTATAGGAATCTTTTCTAAAGACTATAAACTTTGATTTAAGGTTCCAGGAATGTGGAGGAGAACTATAAAGAGATGAAAATGACTATGGCTAAGGTGAATATGAAGGAAGATTGGTAGGCAACAATGGCTAGACTTATTTATAGGCTGAACCTAAAAATTGCTAATATTATGGAGCTAAACTACATGGCCATAAATGCAGAAAGACGACTTAGAAGGATACCTTATAATCATTTTGGTGTTCCTAGTGTAGGTTAGAAGGATACCTTATAATCATTTTGGTGTTCTTGGTGTAGGTTCTTTGTCATAGAGCAAATTATGGAGTAAAAAGAAAGACAAATCTCCAAAAGCTTAATATGAAGCAATCAAGCTAAATATGTTAGCACCAAAGAGAGAGAAAGTTAAGAACAATTATGCTTTTACCCTAGGAATCTAGACATCAAATACTTTAAGTGCTTAGAGAGAGGACATATAATTTCACAATGTCCAAATAGAAGAGTAATGATAACAAGAGAGTATGTATTCACGAGTGAAGAAGAGGAAGAGGACTCTATGCCTATCTTAGAGGATGCTAGGGATGGTGAGTACATTAAAAGGCCCGAAAAGTGAAGAATACTAGTCACTAGGAGGACATTAGCATGTATATGGGAGAGGATTATATGAATCAGCAAAGTGAGAACCTCTTCCATACTAAATGTACCATAAAGGATCAACTGTACAATATGATCATAGATATAGGGAGTTATGCTAATGTGGCTAGTGTGAAGTTGGTGGAGAAGTTGGGACTGCTAACTATAAAACACCCTTAACCATATAACCCGCAATAGTTGAATAAGAGGGAAGGTTAAGGTAACAAAATAGGTGTTGGATTCTTTTTTAATTGAGAGGTATAAAGATGAGGTGTTACATGATGTGGTTCTCATATAAATGGGATACTATGAAGCATCCTTAGCAATTTTATAGATGAGCTTTACATGGTAAGCATAAAATAAATATTCTTTTATCATGGATGGTAAGTTGATCACCCTTGCTTTATTACCACTAAAGTGGGTTTATGAAGATCAATGCAAGATTTATAAGAGTGAGAAAGAGAGATTAAGGGGAAAGAAACGGGAGAAACATTAAAGGAAATTTAAAATATTTTGGAAAAAAACAAAAATAAAAGAAAAAAGTTGTCAGCTTGGTAAAACAAAAATGGCATGCCATATTATATGAGTGATGATGATGCATAAATGTATTGCTAAGTGTGTATGCAAAATGGAAACTTTCTTAAGGCATTACAGGTGTTAAATGGTTTCTTAAGATAGTGGAATGAGTTACCATAATTATATACATGATGTCTACTATGAATAAAAACTTCATATATATTTCTTTAAGGCCCAAAAAGGTGTGACTTGATAGTATTAAACTATATGCCTATATTACAAGCCATATATAAAAGCATAATGTTTGCTTTCATAATTAGTCCTAATAGACGTGGCATATATGTGCATACATTTATATGTGGATGCTCCATACTCATTGTCACATTAGGCAATGCTTTCTTACTATACAAGTATTTTCCCTTGACAAATGTGATTTTAGAATTGCCTTCACTTACATGGTTATACCCTATTCCATGTCTATCATTGGAATTCTTTTGAGCTTCTAGCATGTTTTCTAGATTTTCACTCCCTTTAGTAAACTTGGACAAATGAGTCTTTGAGGAAATCTACCTCCTTTTTGAAAAATGTTTCATTCTCATGTCTTAATGCATCTGAGTCACGAGTCATCAATAATCCCATTTTTGTATGCTTTATAATATGAAATTCACTTTTCTTCTTTTCATTTTTATTCAAATTTGCAATGAATTGTTTTTGACTTCTTTGAGTTTGGAAGATAATTTTTTTCCTTTTCTTATTCATGATTTCTAAACTTTAACTAATTTATTATATAGAAAACCAATATCATTATCATATAAGTTAGGATTGAATGCTAGTATGCTACCTCATCATCGTCTATAGCGATAAAGCATATATGAGCTATCTCTTTTTACAAATGCTCATTTTGTTTCATCCCAAATGGATTCTTTAAGTGCTTTCTTTTTGTGCTTCTTATCCTTCTTATAGTTTCTTTCATACTTCTTATTATCTTTGAGTAGAAAACATTATGACTTTAAGTGTCTAGGTTTTCTATATTCAAAGAAGATAATGTTAAAGAATTTATGTTTTAAATCACTTTATGTTCCTTGAAGTCATTTCTTTTATAGAATATCTTCTTTAAGAATTTCTCAAATTTTTTAGTGATTAACACAATGTCTTCTTCATTGCATTCACTATTTGATGTCTCTTTCTCCTTACTCGATTCTTTCATTAAGGCTTTTAATGCTAAATTCTTTTTTTAGGGGTGTCATTTCTTCTTCTGTCTCTCGAAGCATCATTTTATATATGAGGAGAGATCCAATAAGTTCCTTAAATTGTAGTGTTGTTAGATCCTTGACTTCTTATATGACCGTCACTTTAGCTTCGCATGTCTTTGGAAATGACCTAAGCAACTTTCTTACTATTTCAACATTAGTATAAGTCTTTTCATGACCTTTGAGAGCATTTATAATGTCAATAAATCTAGTATAAATGCTAGAAACAATTTCATTGTGCTCCATTTGGAACAGTTAATATTGATATGTTAGCATGCTTATTTTGCTCTTCTTTACTTGATTGATTATCTCATGTGTAACTTTTAAAGTATGCTAAATTTCATTGACCGTTTCATATCTAGAGACCCTATTGAATTCATTTCTTCCTAATGCATACAAAAGGATGTATATGGTTTTACCGTTCAAGGAAACTAATCTCTTATCTTGAGGTTCCCATTCTTTCTTTAATTTAGGTACCTGTTATTATTTACAATTTTTTAGGAATAAAGGGATCAATTAAAACTATTTTTCATAGGTCTACACTTTCAGATATTAAGAAAAATCTCATCCTAGTTTTCTAGTAAAGGTAATCATTGTCATCAAAGAAAGGCGATCTACTAAAGCTTTGTCCTTTTTGATCGAATGATGATGATGCTTCTAAATTTTTCATTATGATCATAGCTATAGGATTTTATTAAAAATGTTAGCCTAATAGACCAACTATAATACCACTTGTTAGTCTCTAATGGCACCAAAAAGGGGGTAAATTGGGTGTTTATAAAATTCAAGATTTTTTAGCCTATTTACTTAATTAACAATAATTAATATAAATAGATGAAGAAATTGCTTAATATAAATCAATTAAACAATTGAACTATAATTTAAAAGGATAGTGAAGAGAGAATGCAAACTGATTTATAATGGTTCAACAACCAACCCTTCCTATGTCCACCCTTAAGAGTCTTCTTAGAATTCCATAATAGTTCTTTTTTCAAGGTGAAGAATAACCTTTGCGGAATCCTTCTCATTAAAGAGGAACCATTTTTACAATCTTCTTCTCAGGTGAAGAGAAACCTTAATCCCACTTGGAACACTCCTAGATACAATATCCAAATACGTCACTTTATCACTTGATAACTCTAAAGAGACTCGCTCATAAATATATTAAACAATGATGCTTGAATGATTGAAAAACACTTTAAAATGTGTGTAAAATAACCCAGATACTTCTCTAATGAGAAAATACTTATTTCTTTATAGTGTTTTGGGACCTTTCCTAGCTGTTGGAGCTAAGAAATATTTATTACAATGACGTTTATGAAAAAACACCTATTTATAGGGTTTTGGGACCCTTCTTCGCTGTTGGAGCCAAGAAGTAGTCATTATAATGGATATTATAATAAAACACCTATTTGTAGTGTTTTAGGACTCTTCTTAACCGTTATAGCCAAAAATTAGTTATTACAACAACTATTTACGGAGAATAGGCATACTAATCGACCAATATACATTAAAGGTGCCATATTCACTAGCCATTAGGACACTAGTCGACCAGTAGGCATATTAATCATCCAATATGGCATACTAGTTAACCAAAATATCGTTTAATGTTATAACAAACTCACAGTACATTAAATTTAACAACTTTAACCTTTATTTTTTGATCACTAACCCATAAAGGTCCACCAATCACCCAAAAAAAATGATTTTAACAACTTCAAATGCTCAAACTCAATTTGTTTAATGCAATTATAATTTAATCACATCCTAAAATGTTCCTTAAAGTTTGTTTGAAATATCAATAGACTTTTATATTAAAACCAAAAGCTTTAGTGCCTCTTGATGAATGGAAATACTCATGCAATAAAATGAAAATATATATTTATACATGGTTAGTCTTTTAGAACATTAAAATGATTAAACGAGATTGCAATTAACATTATAAACAAAAGAATGAACTTGATAGGTCTTGAGCTTCTTTTGTTCTTAGTTTGATCTTCATTTCGAAAATTATAAACTTCAATTTCTCTTCATCTACTTCATAAGCTATTTTCTTGAGTGTATGACTTCATTTTGTTCTTATGTTGATTTTCATTAAAATAATAAACCCATTAGCATTAATTATATTTTGTTATTATTAAAACATCGACTGGAATCTCCCTTATTTCAACATAATATATAATGGTATGGCTTACAATACTAAGATTTTAAAGGATGCCACTACTGGTGGTGCGCTCATGCATAAGATTATGGATAAAATGTATAGCTTGATCGAGGATATGGCTTAAAATCCTTATTAATGGTTATGTAAAAGATTTGTTCTAAAGAAAGTTCCAAATAAGTGTCATATTAATCACTTTGAATTTTCTTACTGCTAAGGTTGGTGTTTGATTTTTAAAAAATTAATTATATGACTATAAATTATTTAGGAAAACCTAACATTTCATATGAAATTTGTAGATCTCTAGAACATTTAGTTACTAATTATTAGTTGGGGTATTCCTTTTTCCAAGATTTGTCTATTAAATAGGTTAACTATGTTTATAACCCTAACCAAATAAATGATGTTTTTTTACTAACACATACAATCATGGTTGGAGGAATCATTCTAACTTCTCTTATGAGAATAAATTTAATAGTGTTCCTTAGAATAATGTTAGGCAACCACCTAGTTGTCAATCAAGTCCTTTTAATCCTCCTCCTTAAAAGTATGATTTAAAATCTCTGCTTGAGATTATTCTAGCGTAGCAAGCAAAGCAGAATGAGGGGTTCACTGAGGCATTAAGCAAGTTAGTTCTAAGATTGAATATAACCTATAACAAGATGCTAGAAGCCTAAATTACCTAATAAACTAACTCTTGTATTAGATCATTTGATTAATTTCTCGGCTAACCTGAGGACCTTAGAAAGCATTGTAAGGTTGTGATATTGAGGAGTGGTAAGCTATTAAAGGAACCTAAGATGAGAGTGGTTAAGAATGAGAAAAACAAAGAGCATGAGTTAACTAGTAAGAAAAGTGAGACCAATGAGGAGAAAAGAATCCAAATACATTTCCCCTACATTATACAAGCGACCCATGCCTTTCCCCGAAATTTGGCTAAGGCTAAACTTGATAAACAATTAAAAAATTAAAATTCTTCAAAGGTTTTATATTAATATCCCCTTTCAAATGCTTTGAAACAAATGTGCTCTTATGCTAAGTTTTTGTAGGCAATGCTTTCTAACAAAAGAAACTTTGAGGATTATAAAAATATAGCTTTGATTGAGGAGTGCAATAAAATAATTTAAAATAAATTGCCTCCTAAACCAAAAAATCATGGTAATTTTCTATTCATTATGTTATTAGTGATATAAACTTTAACCATGTTTTGTATGATTTAAGAGTGAGTGTAAACCTCGTGCCTTTATCTATTTGTAAAAAGCTCAAGATAGGTTATTTAAAACCCACCACTTCTCCCTTTTAATTGGCATATCATTTTGTTAAATATCTGGTAGGTATATTATAGGATGTACCTATCAAGGTTCATAATGTTTTCATCCTCGATAAATTTTTTTGTCTTATAAATGGAAGAGGATACTCAAATCTCCATCATTCTTGGAAGGCCTCTAATGCCTACAATTAGAGTTGTTATTAACGTGCAAAATGAAAAGCTTTCTTTAACTATTGGTGATAAGAGAGTAGAGTTTAATTTGCCTAATACTTTTAAATATCCTCCTACTAGAGATTCTTATTGTAGGATTGACATAATTGATCAATGGGTTAGGGAGGAGCTAGCTATTTATAATTCAAGATAACCCATTTGAAGAGTTTTTAGTAAATGAAAGTGCCTTAAAAGATGAGAATAAAGATATAGATCAACAAATATAATTTAAAACTTCTTCCTTCCACGTTTAAGTATGAATTACTTGGACTCAATTCCACTTATCATGTGATTGTAAATGCAAGTATAAATGAAGTTGAAACTGAAAATTTACTAGAAATTATTAGATTTCATCGAGATGTTATAAGATAATATTATGGATGATGTCAAGAGCATCAACTCACATGTTTACATACATAAATACTAGTGGAAGATGATTATAGGCCTTTTATTGAGTATCAAATAAGATTAAATCGCAATATAAAAGAAGTAGTTGAGAAAGAAGTTATTAAGAAAGAGGTTCTCAAACTACTTGATGTTAAAATAATATATCATATGTCCGATAGTAAATGAGATAGCCTAATTCAAATGGTTTCTAAGAAATGGAATAACTATAATAGAGAATGAGAATAACAGATTGATCTTCACTAGAATAATCACGGGTTTGGAGAATATACATTAACTACAGAAAATTGAACAAGGTAACCCGAAAAGATAATCTTCCCTTTCGTTTCATTATCAAATGCTTGAGAGTTCAATAAATTATTCTTTTTTTGTTACATGAATGGTTATTCTAGTCCTAGTTACTAAGAAAATACCACATTTACATGTCCTTATGATACCTTTGCCTATAAGAGAACGTTTTTTTGGTGTTTATAATATCCCTACAGTTTTTTAATATTGTATAATGGCAATTTTCTCTGATTTGTTTAGAACATTAGAAAGTTTTTTTTTCTCCGTATATGGCACTAATTTTTATGAATGTCTAACTACTTTGTATAAGGTGCTGCAATGATGTGAAGAAGTTAATCTAGTTTTAAATTTGTCATTTCATGGTAAGGGAAGGTACTATTCTAGGATACCCAAGTGTTTAAGCAACGGATTAAGGTCGATAAGGTAAAAGTCAAAGTGATCTGAAAGATGCCACCACTTACCATTGCCAAGGGTATAAGGAGTTTTTTAGGACATGCCGACTTTTATCGATATTTTATAAAAGATTTTTCTAAAATTACTAAAACTTTTATTAGCATGCTTTTTAAAGATGTTACTTTTAATTTTGACCAAGAATGAATTTATGATTTTTGTAGGTTATATGAGGCATTTATTTCCATTCCAATTATGCAAGCCTCCGATTGGAACATCCCTTTTAAGGTCACATATGACGTATATGACTATGTAATAGGAGTAGTTTTGGGTCAAAGGAAGGATAAGAAGGTGCGTGCCATTTAATATGCAAGTCAAATGTTAGATAAGGCTCAAGTAATCAATGTTATCATTGAAAAAGAGTTGTTAGTGATGGTGTTCTATATTGATAAATTATAATCATACTTAGTAGGGTTAAAGATTATATCATTCTACCATTAAGTATCTCTTGAATAAGGAGGAAACTAATCTAAGACTGATTTGGCAGATTCTTCTTCTTTAAGATTTTGACTTAAAGATCCGGTATAAGAAGGGAACTAAAAGTTTAGTGGTTAATCATTTTTCAATATTAGTATAAGAGATGGATGAGATTGGAGAAGATAAGCTACCTATTGAGGATTCCTTCTTGGATCATCAATTATTTGTCATCTCAAAGTTAGAAGCTATGTGGTATGTTGATTATGTTAATTTCCTTACATGCAAAATTCCACCACCCGATTTGAGTTACCAATAAACGAAGTTATTTTCATATGTGAAATATTACCATTGGGGTGAAATTTTTTCTATTTAAGTGAGTGTTGATGGAATTTTTAAAAGGCATGTTCTCAAAGATAAGTTCACAACATACTCTTTCATTATCATGCTTCATCTTATGATGGTGATACTAGCACTTCAAAAATAGTTGACAAGTTCCTCTAAGCAAGCTTTTATTGACCCACTCTCTTCAATGATATTTGTAAGCATGTGACCACTTGTGAATGATGTCAAAGATCAAGGAATATCTCAAATGAGACGCCTCTTAATATCATAGAGGTTTGAGATATTTGATGTTTGGATAATAGACTTCGTAGACCCATTTTCATCATCATATAGCAATAACTACATTATTATAACAGTGGATTATGTGTCTAAATGGGTGAAAGTAGTGGCATCCCCAACTAATGATGCTAAAGTGGTCGCAAAACTCTTCAAGAAGGTAGTCTTCTCATGGTTTAAAATTCCTATAGTTATAATTAAAGATGATAGTTCACATTTCACTAAATGTCAATTTGGAACTCCATTTGTGACACATACATGGTCCCTTATAGGTCCCATGCAACAAGACACATTAGATTAGGACTACTTGGAGGCCCATTCTAGAAATTATTGGAATAGTGTGGCCTTAGAGCAATATTACTCCTCTATATGGTCCAAGGCATAAGGCTTCCATTTCTCAGACATATAGTGCATCCATAAGCTAATTGTCATTTTCTGTGTGCCCAGTGCAAGAGCGTATATGTCATCAGTCAACAAGATCTGTCTTTTGTAGATTGTATATTTTATTGAGTGTGAACATACTTAGGGCATGCATTCATGCAGCTTATCTAAGGCTCCTTGCACTGATCAACTTTAGAATAATCAGAGATGACATGATATCAAATAAAATGTTAGCAGATTAGGAGTACTCAGAGATGAGCATAAGTTGAAAATAATTAGCACTCCCACTTCTCTCCCCATAGAGATCCTACATGTTATAAGGGTAATGAAATTAATTTGCTTAAAAACAATCAAATGCTCAAGTTTAGAAGAGTTTGATATATGTCAAATAGATTATACTTTTAACATGATCTTTAATAGCATTTTTACCTGTGTTTTGGATATTTTTATAGGATTTAATACTCAAAATTAGTGTTTTATTTTAGGTCTTATTTCGGTCTCTCTAAAGAAAAGTTGTGAACTTGGAGAAGAAATATCAATTTGGAGCAATTTTAGAAGATGTGAAGAAAGGACTCATAACAAGTTAGCAACACACCACCATGCTACTGGTTGTGTACCATCATGTCCCATTATATTTCCTTTTTTCTTTTATGGGATATAACACCTTTGTTCCACTATGTTTATGTCATGTACCAATAAGGGACATTATGTTTCTCTTAGGCAACCAACATGATTGCAATATATACTCGTGTTTATCCTTGTATTGGCAGTGATTATTTACGTAAAAGTTCCAAAATGAGAGATAAGGCAACATGGAGCTAACACAGTCCCGTATTAGGGTCGTGTTAGGTGTAAAATCAATTTATTAAAAAAAGATAAGTGAAATTGTGGCGAGATTTTTGCACAAATAAGTTTTATAGCAAAAGGTGTAAATTAGGATTAAACAACTAAAGATCAAATGAAAAAATAATATTGGAAACGGAACAAGAATTTTAACAAGATTCAAAGAGAATTTAAAGATTCACGATTCATAAAGATGTTTCCTTTGTCTTTTTGTTCCTTTTTTTTATATTGTTCTTTATTGTTTATTTATGAACTAACTAGGATATAAATCTAGGTGGGATGGACCTTAAGATGTGATGTTTTGAATTGATCTTTTGGTTTAATGAAATTCCTAGTTTTTTGAAAAAAATTTATGTTCTTATATTGGTTTAAATTAAATTAACGTAGTTGAAAATTCAATAATTAGATTCATAAAATAAGATCAAGAGATAATTTATATGGTTAGATCACAATATGAATAATGAGGGATGAGTGGGTTACTCGAGAGAGAATTCATAATCCTTCTACGTTAGGTTAAAGCATATCACGAGAATTTCAGGAAACAGAACAATGCATTGTTAGGTTGTCTTAATTAGAAAGCGTTTTAAGTTAATTTGATTTAAGAATTAGGATTATGTTGCTTGAGAGAGAACACAATTGCAACTTAAGAGTTTTTGTCGGTCCAAGGAATTAGAGTCATTCATTCAACTATAGTAAAGTCAAAACATAGTAAATTCCTAGGGAATATTTTACATGGAATATAAAATATACAACTATACAACTAGTATATCATTATCACAAGTTAACAATGTCATGATAAAGATACGATGAAAACATAACGAAATTAAGTTTTAAGGTGCAAATTATACCTTTATGTAAATGTTAGAGTGAAAATTAGTGCCAGAGATAATGATAAGGGTTATATTAGACCTTATGTGAATGATAGGGGGCAAATTGCATCTTTTGCCTTTGAATTGCATCCGTGCTCCACTTTGCTTATTTTCTTCATCTTTTTATTGTTTAATTAATTCAATTAGCCCATTTCCTCACTTTATTATTCCATTGAACTTGAAACTTCATATATTAACCTACTAATATTACCAAGAATAAAAAAATAAAAGTAACATATTTTATTATCACTAAAAATACGAGTTAGAATCTTATTTGGTATAACAATATATAATCATACTGAGTATAATCTTCAACATAGATGACAAAATAAGCATCTTCGTGCCTTGGATCTTACATTCATTGGGTCATATATATCTAAATAAATTAATTATAATGGCTTAACAACTCTTTTTTGCTTATCAAATGGTTTTTGTTTCATTTTTCCAACTAAATAATGATTGCAAGTAGGCAATTCTACTTTATTTAGGTTTTTTAAAAGACATCCTTTTTAACTAATCGATTTATTCAACCTTATAGAATATGATGAAGTCTAGTATACCTTAAATATTATCGATACCATAACCACTAGATAAGATAATTAAAGAATAAAATTCTTATATAATAAATCAGATCCAATACCATAAAATCATTTAACATAAAACCTTAGCAATAACAATTGGTTTCGATATAAGTATCAGTTCCACCACAATAGAAATTAACATTTAATCTAAGGTTAAAAAAATCATGACATAAAAATATTTTTATCAAAATATAGGATTAAAAAGTACATCTAGTTGTAACTTAATCTCATAAGAAACTTGTTGAAATTCAAAGATGACTTATCTCTTTTTCACTATATATGGTTTGTGGCTTCTAACTCTATAATTTATAAAAGATGTGATTCAATTGGAAAAATATTAACTAAAGATAAATACAACGTACTTATTTGTATTATATACCTGTACCTTATTTGGCTTGTATTACACTTGTTGCTCACTTGATAAGATACGATTAATATCCATTAATTTGTTAACCATATTTAACATTAACATCAAATTTCTCAAAATTGACCGATTCAATCTTTTCTTATAGGTGTCAAACTGAATAGTACAACAACAGTAACATAGTGAAAATTTCGCTAAAATGCAGAATCTAGAAAAGTCCAGTAATATACAATCTTATCCTAACCAGTAGATAAATTATTTTGGATGTTTAACTTATATAGAACTTGCATGTATAAGGAAGTGTAGACAAGTGGTTAAGGCTCATAGTTTGACCTTATGAGTTGATAAAGACCTTAATCAATCTTTGATGAGATCAGATCATATAAGTTGATATAAGTTGAACCCATAATTCATTGGGCCAGATTAGTTAGGCCTGCTCGACCCACATAACTCAAGCCTTTAACTCATGTTGGATGGCCTAAATAGCCTAAGTTGAAGTGACCCACATAACTCTTTATTAGGTTATATTAATTAAACTTATTACATAAAACATATAAAATTAACAAATCCATTAATATGGTCAAACTCAATTAAATATGCTAACCCAATTATTTTATAAACTAAAATAAATTTTAATAATTAACTTATTAACTAAAAGTATAAATTTAACATAAAGACACACTTATTTATATACTTTGACATTAACCATTGAACACCACAATCTTTCCCTTTTATGGCTACCTCCGTTCAGTAGCAGTCTAGCAGCATCCACCAGATTGGACTTGGCCTATTAAAAATGCTTGAATCTGGTCCATTGCTAATCATAGACAGAAGCGTATTTTCGTCATTCCAAAGTTCAGCAACGAGCCGGTGGCGGTGAGCAAATACTTACTTGTAGAAGCAGTGCCTGCGTAAAGAGGACGAAAGCCGGTGTAGTAATATTTGACCCTCCTGTCAGATTCAGTAGGATTGAAGTTCAATTACTAAACCTCCAACTATATAATGTCTCACAAGTGAGTCATCCAACTCGGATTAACTCGTCTTCAAACTTCTTCAAGGTTCAATTGATTGTGCTTTTTTCTATGTAAGCTAAATAACTTAATTGTTACCTATTACAGGAGAAGTTCAGTCAACCGCCCACCGACACCGGTTGCAGACGGAGATCATCCCAACCAAGAGCTTAGTCTTCAAGAAATCATCAATATCAAGGTAGCTTGTTTTCTTTAGTTTCCGCAAAATTTTCCGAGTATGGCCTACTTTTGATTTTGGGAAACGAGTAGTCGGGTTTGGGTTGGCATCTTTCTTCTTTTGATGGGCCTGTTATATAATTTTCGCTGAGTTGTGGTCACTGGTGTTTGGTTTAATCGTTGTTTGGTTACGAGTTTAGTTGATTGAGAGCGGAGAGAAGGAGAGACTAAAGGATATTCTGAGGGAAAAGCTCATAGAGTGCGGTTGGAAGGACGAAATGAAAGCTCTATGCAGGTTTCCTTCAACTTTTCTCTTCCATATTCATTGAAAAATTGTAGTTCAATGTTGTTGAACTTAAAATTTTTCTCTGATTGTCTTTGATACTGGGTTTGATTATATGATTTAGAGTAGAAATTCTGATGTTTCCTCCTGGGATCTGGAATGTAAACTACGTATACCTGATGGAATTTGTATTGTAGATTGGATACATGAAACTGACTGATATTAACTTGGCTTATAGTTTGATGAAAGAGGACTAAGCCTTTATAAACGGCTATTACATAAAAGTGTGAGTTTAGTGCCGAAGGGGATTTGTAGAGGTAAATTGTTTCCCAATATTTGAAGCTAGAGTGTCCCATAAGTTGATTGACTGGTTGAGCTCATATAACCAATGTTAAGTTACGAACAATTGTGTTTGTGAATTTCACAAGAAACTTCAATTTTGACTTAAAAAAATTCACTATCAGAGTCTATTAGTTATACCACAAGATTAAGGTTGCACACTAGCATCTATTAGTGCTTCTGATGTGGAATTAATTTGTTGTTTGATGTGCCTATGACATGCACTATTAAATGTTAGTGTGTAGCCTTAACATTGTGAGCTTTTAATTGTTAGTGAATATATTGGTTAAAAACTAAAATTTGTATCAAAAATAAAGTTTCTTGTGAAGTTCATGATTTTTAAAGTTATACTAGTATTGACATGGTATTTATTTTAGGTGGTGGGTTATAACCTTTTGCTGTTTATGGCGTATTCATTACATCTCACGCGTTGTTTGCTAGAGTCCTAATTTGTATGTTACTACAATTACATGATAATGTTTTATTTGACTTGATTTTTCGAAGGTCATTTGTGAGGAAAAAGGGAAGGAACAATGTCACCGTGGATGATCTTATTCATGTCATTACTCCGAAGGGCAGAGGTGGTTGTATATTCGGTTATTATGCTTTCCTGCTTTTTATGGTGATTTTGTTGTTCAAACTTAATCCATGTAGCAGTTGATGATTCCATGCTACTGTTCAGTTCTGTTCTTTTCCATATAAATGTTCCCATGTGATGCTTGGCTATAAATTTTCATAAAATAATTCCAAAATTATTTGCCTCAACTCAAAACCAAGTATGCGTGGCATGGACTTCGGAGAATGGCTCCTATTCTCACCCGAGGGGAACGAAAGACACTAATGTGCCTTGTAAACACGGGAACTTGAATTTTTGAACTCTTTTTATTGTTTTGGTAATCTTTTTTACATTAACTGGTGCATGAGTTTCGGCTGAAGGAAAACCAGGAGTCCTTACTATTAAGAGACCTTTGCGTGTGATCCAACTTAGATAAATTGAATTCTGTTGATTCCTAGATGGTCTGATCAGCCATCTGGCCAAAAGTTATGGTGTTACATAATTCCTGCCTTTGGTTATTCACGGTTCCCATTTCTGCGTGCATGCCAAAATATAAAATTTAAGTTAGAAAGTGCTATATAAATGGAGTTTGGGATTTACCCCCTTTTTCGTACAGATGCCATAATCTTTGCATATGTGTATATATATATATATACATACATATCTACATTCATGTTTTGCTCACTGCTTCTCTACAATGTAGCTTCTGTTCCAGACTCTGTAAAAGCTGAGCTATTGCAGCGGATTAAAAACTTCCTTGCATCGGCCATCTGATTTTACAAACGGTTAGGTGGAAAGCCAATGAAGTTGCAATCTGGTGATGACTCATGTTTGTTTTACACTATGGAAATTCGTCAGAGGCTGCTTTGCAAGATAATGAATTTGAAGAACGAAATCAAAACTGCGTTGGAACATGAACATCTATCAAATGCTGCTAAGCGATTAGGACCTTCACTCTTGCCAGGGTTCAGAATGCAGTTTATCACTTCAATGTATTGTTTACAGCGGATTGTCCCTGGTTTTATTTTGAGACCGTTTAAAAATATTTGTCAAAATTTAGCTTCAAAAATCTTTATGTTATCAACTGGATCTTATTTGACTTTCTTAGAAAACGATGAATGAGATGAGACAGATGCATTAATTTGGGTTTACAGGTCCAGTCCTTGACCTCCGGTGTAATATTATGAGACCTTAACCCTCGCGCAATAAAAGCTCTGATCGTCGCTCTTTCTTCCCGTCAAGACTGGATCAACCGTTGGATTTTATTTTTGTTTTTAAATTTAGTAAAAAAAATATTTGTTAGAATTTTTAGTTTTTGTTTTATGAATTTTTTCTGTTTTTTATAATACGATTTATTATTAATTAGATATATATTATTTAATATGTTAATTGTTAATACAAATTATGAATAATTCAATTCAATATTATATTTAATTAATTCAAATTAATTATTAAAAATTATGAATAATTTAATTTAATAAATTTTTATAATTAAATTAAATTAATAAAATAATTTTTATTGATAATTTATTAATAAATATTATATAAGAATTTAAAATAAACTTAATTAATAAAAATAAATTATTTTTAAATCTTATTTGATATGTAATTATTATCGATAATAAAAATATACATTAATAATTAAATAAGTGTTTATTTTTCTTTAAAAATTAAAAGAAAAACAGAACTGTGACACTTTTTTCAAATATCAGGAATGCTATATTTTATTTGCTAATCGCTGCATAATTCCTCTACATGTTACGATGCCTTCCCACTTCATTTGTGTTACAACAAAATTATCCAAACGTAAGGTAAATAAAAAAGCCCAAGCCCGGCAAGCCACATGTGGGTACAATACTCCAAAAGATGATCATTACAATCTGCGGTTGTTAGTTTGTTAGCAATTCGGTTAGAAATTCAATTAGCAAGAAATGGGTAGTAAGAGAAAGGAAGTGTGAAGGTGCTGGAATTTCCGGTATATAAGGGAATTCATTGTTG
>JAOSBL010000003.1:7731571-7741827 GCA_027568915.1 Erythroxylum roraimae | reverse complement strand
TGTTATTGAATCATGAATGAATTACCAAACATCAATTTTATTCCCAATTATTTCTCTTTTCCTTATAAGCTTTGACTCTATCAGAGTGTGCCTATAAATATGGAGTTTGTGATTACGGATGAGTCCGTGGTCGGCCTGGTTCTGATGGCAAGTCGTGACTTGAAGAGGCACGTCGGCGATTGCATTATACTATTGGTAACAACATATAATTAAAAAAAAGCCACATATGGTTGGTTATTATAAAACATACCTTGTAATTAACTCTATATACGTAATGGTTTCTTTATAATAAATGTGCAAGGTTTGATCTCTACATGTAACGCTATCATAATTGCTAGCTAACAGCAAAGAACAATTCTAAGTGATATGTATAATCATCTTATTATTGTTACCTGTCTCACAATTTTTCGGTTACGAGAGACATAAGTACATACGAACAAATTTTGGTTCACGAAACTTTTGTTATGTATTCTAAGAATTTCATTCTCCTCTTATTTCTTGTTACTGTGAAAACATATATAACGAATTGTTTGTTATTTTCGTTAATATAAGTTTTGAAGCACTAATTATAATTTGTTTTCGAGTTGTGATCTGAAACTATATGTTTCACATGTTAGCAAGTTTTCCCTTTTTTTCATGCGAAAAGAATAAATAAAAGATTATGTAAAATATTGATATCTTATAATGCAACTCTTGAAATGAAATTTAGGAAATACTAGTCAGTACAACCGAAACCATATTTGAGTAAGAAAAAATCGTTGCTAAAATTTCAAAATCGTCACTAATAGTCATTAGTGACGATTTATACTCATCGCCAAAAGCCCATAACTGAAAACTATAACTGACGTTTGTCTCTAATCGTTGCTGATAGTTTTTTTCCTATGCTTTATGTTTGTAGCAAAAAGTTATTAACAACGTTTTGAAAACTCGTCGCCAATACTTTTTGGATACGCTTAACTTTTGTAGCTAAAATTATTAGTTACGTTTTCGGAAACGTAACCAAAAACCTTTGGAAAGTTTTACCTATATTTTTTAAAACATAGTCAAATATTTTGACCTATGTTTTGTACAATATAGGCAAATTTTTAATATACATTTTAACGAAAAGTTATATGTTAATTATAATTATTTGTGGCATTTTAATACATATTATTGTATATAATATTTACATTTTTTGTTGTTAATTTATTATACAAAAATAATTGATAATTTGAAAAATTGTATATAAAAAGTAAAATATCATTAAATTATACTGATAAAAAGAATATTCTTTGTATACAAAATTTTAATACAACCTTAGCAATTCTTATAGATAAAATAATAAATACAGAGACCAGTTTACAAAAATAAACTGACCTGATGAAGTTTTGAGTTGCTAGTAATTGGTGACAGTGAAGATAAATAATCCAGTCAAAGTTGCGAATATCGTACCGGACTTAGTACCAGATTGAGTAATCAAGTAGAAGTTAAGCCTGAAACAAAAACATTTGCAGTTACATTACATATATAAAATTTAACATAAACGTCAAATATAAGTACAATTAAAAGAAGAGGAAAAATAAAAAAAAAACCTGGAACGAAATTCAATCGTCAACGGGAGGATACCCGTTATAACTGCACTGACCCTAATTATCATTTGGTACAAAATCCTCATCACTGAGAGGAGCTTTATCATCATTATCATTCAAATTTAATGCACCAAATGACATGTCAATACTTTCCCAGCCAAGATAATCTTCCAAGTCATTGACATCTACCAAATTCGGTTCTTCAGAAACCTAATCCGTCAAAAGATCAATATTATCAATAAAAATTGGATCAGTTGAACTACTTGTACTATTAAAACTCCTAGTAAACAATTAAACTTAATTATTAGAAAATTATAAGAAATTATATCGAAATTAATAATGATAATAATATACATTTCCCTAAGCTTTAAATTGTAACGAACAAAAACCAAGTCATTCAACCTCTTATGCTCCAATCTATTCCCTTTCTTTGAGTGGATAAATTCAAATATGCTCCAGTTTCTACACTCACACATTGACTTAAAATCTAAATTGCAAACCTTTTCAATTCTGGAACATCATTTTTGAATTGATCCCACCAAGAAATTGTAATTTATAAGATAACAAAAGTAGTGTTATAAACAAAATAAAGTGATAATTACTTTTCAACAAATAAGAAAAAGGAAATAACTAATACCTGAAAAAAGTTTCCTCTTTGTCAAATAGCAATCGACATTTGAAATTCTCATAAGACATCATTTAAAGCTCCATTTGTGAGCTTAAATGATCTTGCATCGCGTCAATGCTAACAATTGTTGTAATAGTTAAAAGCATTCCTCTATTAACTTCAACTTACTTAGTAAGTTCCAATCTAAAATAGACATTAGGATTCAAAAATGCCCCAGCATTAGACCTAGCATGTTGACATGTAATCCATTTATCACTTGTAAACATTTATCTCAATTCTTTCTTCATCGAAACAAAAGACTGAAGTGGCAAGAAATTTGTTGCAAATCTTATTACAGCAGGACGACACAAATTCCTACCATTGTTAAATTCCTTTCTCATCAAATTCAATACCTATGCACGATTATAAATGAACTTTGTCACCTTTTTAGCTTTCTACATAGTCTCATCAATAACAGGAAAATACCTAGGATCTCCTATATTCTCTAACATTAGGTCATTGCAATGTGCAACACAACAAAAAATGAATTATGCAACCTTTTCCTGCTACTTTATAAGTAAAATCATTGTCAGTAATAATAATAATAATAATAATAATAATAATAATAATAATAATAATAATAATAATAATAATAATAATAATAATAATAACAGTAATGCCAACCGAAGGATGAGAGTGAGAGTGCCAAGAAAGAGGAGAGCAGCAACACAGAGAAACTTACTTGTTGTTACCTCGACAAGAGCTACCTCAAGAACCAACCCTTTTCGACGCGGAGAGTAAAGCAAGCAAAAAACAACAGGCTAGTAGAAGAGCGGTCATGAGAGCGGAACCCCAAGTGAAAACCCAAACAAAGAATGAAGTAGAATACTTCATCCCTAAGATTCATTTAATATCAAAATCGAACAGAACTTTTATCGAACACTTAATAGACAATACTCAAACAACCTTCAAATTTGATTTTAAGCTACAAACAACCATTCTGGATCCCTTCCCATCTCGCCATCTTCATTATTATGGCAACATACATTCAATGAAGAAAACCACAACACACACAACTTAACACAAGACCTAGTAGAAAACAAGACCCACATACAACAACATCACCATTAGAAGAGAAAGGAATACATACATCAACCAATCACGACGACGATGGCAGGCGATGAAAGAAAACGACGACGATGGCCCACATAAGGAGAGAACACTAAACGCAAAATCCAGATCTAATGCCAAACATAGGTAATGACGCAAAATCTAGATCTAATTCCAAATTCACATGACGCAAAACCTAGATCTAATACTAAATTCATAGATATAACTCGGATAAACCCTAGATCTAGAGAATCTCATGGTAAAGCATTACTATGATACCGAAGGGAATGATAATTCATCTGCTTTTCATGTGGGTTCTATCAGCTATTCATTCATAATCAAACAAAACCCACGTCCATGAATTTAAAACACGAACAGGAAATTGTAACCTAAAAGGTCTATTTCAAGCCTTTAAGTTTACAAACGATATGCTAAAACAAAAAAATAACATTTATTTGTAAAAATAAATGAATGCATATATCAAAATAAATAAGAAATAAAAATAAATGACACATAATTTCAGTACACAATATGCATATCTATATTATATAATATAATTCATTCTGTATGATTACATTATATACAATTCAATTTCATGTAACACAATTCACTATAAGTCAAAAGCTAACGATTCAAAACATTCAACATATATAATTACACAAAACATACATAAACACTTTCCATTTCCAACAATCACAAAACATACATGAAACAATTTCCATTTCCATTAATCACAAAACATTCATAAAACACTTTCCATTTTCAATAATTTCCATTTCCATTTCTAACAATTTTCAACAATTTCCATTTCCATTAATCACAAAACATTCATAATTTCATTTCCATTTCCAATAATTTTCAAAGATTTCCATTTTCATTTCCAATAATCATAATATATTTATAAAACAATTTCCATTTCTAACAATTTTCAACAATTTTCATTTCTAGCATTCACAAATCATACATAAACAATTTTCATTTCCAACAATTTTCAACAATTTTCATTTCCATTAATCACAAAACATTCATAAAACAATTTCCATTTCTAATAATTACAAAACGTGTATAAATAATTTCCATTTCTAATAATCACAAAATATTCATAATTTCATTTCCATTTCTAATAATTTTCAGTAATTTCTATTTTTATTTCCAATAATCACAATACATTCATAAAACAATTTTCATTTCCATCATCCACAAATCATACATAAACAATTTACATTTCCAACATCCACAAATCATACATAAACAATTTCCATTTCCAACAATTTTGAACAATTTCCATTTCTAATAATGATCAAAACATTCATAATTTCATTTCCATTTCTAACAATTTTCAACAATTTCCAGTTCCATCTCCAATAATCATAATACATTCATAAAACAATTTCCATTTCTAACATCCACAAATCATAGTTAAACAATTTCCATTTCCAACAATACATTCCTAAAATAATTACCATTTTCAATAATTTCAATTCAAAGTTTCAAACATGAGGATCAAGTTGATTTACATAGTTCCCAAATACAATTGTTCATACACATCTATTCATATCATAATGATCAAGTTAGAAAATATATTCATAACATGAGGATCAACCGATCAAGTTGAAGGATATAATTTCTTTGGAAATGTTTTTTTTCTTATTTAAAGCTTTGAATCTTTTTTTCATTTCTAACAAACCATAATATTATATACACCATTCTATATTTCGTTCTTAAATATATAAGTTGCTTTTACAATTTTTAATTGACATTAATAAGTCTAAGTATAAATAATTGAAACCTACAATAACAACATATTCACAATTTGAAAACAAAAAAGTTCTTTTTTGGGATACATTTATTACATCACTACTTTCATACATTATCTATTATAAATATTTATGATACCCCATCCACACATATATATTGCCAAATAATTCAAGTTTAACATATTTTATACTCAATTAATTATTTACCCAAAACTTAAACAGGCAAATACTATCATTAACTACAACTGAATTATTATTAATTTCCAATTGCATAATTTTATACTCAACTAATTATTTTATATTCAACTAATTATTTACCTTAAGTCAATACTCATATTAAAAATAAAATACAATTTTTGATTTACAAGTTACAAACTTACAACGTTAATTGTCAATTAATGATTTAATTTTTTACAATTTTATAACTATAATGTTATTGGTTTATGTATGTTTTAAATTTAAGTTGTTTCAAGTTCAACTTTCAAGTTTTAGAATCGGTCATGCATTTCATTCATCCAAAAACTTATCATACATTTCTGATAAACTTAAACCATTCTTTATTCTTTCTAACCAAATAGAACAACCAAACAACTCATTCGTCACCGTGACTGAAACATTCATAATTCCATTTCCAATATTCAAATCACAAATAACAAAACAAAACCGTAGTCATTCAACAATTCAATTCAAATATCCAACCTAGAAACATGCAAATTGCACATCACAAAACCAAGTTCTAACATCCAACATTCCAACCAATTTACAAATCTATCATCCAATCCAACACAATAAAAAATGCATTTAAGCAGAAAAATTTGAAAAATAAAAAAACACACCCAAAAACAATTCTCTTGCTTTGGGTCTTCGAGTTGGGTGATGGGTCAGAGGCTTCCGGTGGCTTCTAGTGTAGATGTGCCCGAGCTGCAACCTTCTCTCCTCCTTCAGACGTTCAATGGCAACGACATGGTGCGATGGTCCCCATAAAGGAAGGTTGAAGACGGTGGCATCTTCGGGGGATGCCAAGGGAGGAGCCGAGGAGGATAGGGGAAGAGGCAACACCATCGGAGAGGGACTAGTTACCAGTATCGTCAGAGATGAAGAGGAGAATGAGAGAAAGAGAACAATAGTGGTGGTAAGAAGTGAGACTCGGTGAGAGAGAGACAGAAAATGAGTAGGAAGGTAAAAGAAGGTTCGGGACAGTGGAGAAGATAGACCGGGGGGGGGGGGATGACTGCGGCGGCAGAGTCGGTGAGAGAGAGAGAAAAAACAGAAGCAAGGAGGAGAAGGTTAGAGAGAGGCTGAGAGAGTGCAGAGGTAGGGTGTTGGGGGGGTGTGGTGTTCGGTTTAGGTTTAGGGTTTTTAGGGAAAATTTTTTAAAAATTGCAAATTGGTCCTTAACTTTTCCGAATTTTATAGTACCGGCCGGTACCTTCCGATATTGTACGAATCGGCCGGTATCGAGCAAAAAACACTGGTACTGACTGCTATTAAAGGCCGGTATCGATGGTCCGGTACAGAACGGTATTTGTTCCTTTGAACCCAGTACATCATCTAGTTACCTGAAGTTCAAAGGAATATGACCAATTTGGAAAAGGGGTGGAAGTGTTGTATAACTAGGCTTGAATTGCTTAAATTCATGACATCACGTATATAGCAATTTGACATTCACAAGATAAATAGAACATACAATAAATGTAAAGAAAGCCTACCACAAGAAGCATAGACACTTTGGGGAAAAACTTATATATATGAATGAACTCACCTGGTGTATCTCACATGTAATGTTACCTTTCTCATTAGACCACCTCTGCACACATCTGTGGTGAGCATACTACAAGCACGGAGAATCAGATTGATCATCCAATGCAATGATTACATTTTGGTCTTAGGATGCGCAGAGGAAAATAGTGAACATTCTACAGTTAAGGAAAGGCAACAACAGCAACATGATGGAATGACTACATCAATAGTTTCTGGACTTAAGCAAAACAAATATTAAAATTTCAAAGTTTTGTGGAGTGGATCAGGTAACTCAAACAAGAATGGCATTTCTTTCTCATCAACTGAGATAATGCTTCATTGCCCAGTTATGCTATCAGCAGTCGTAGTGTTTCTAAAGCAATGAAACCAATTGCGCACAATTATTTTAGATAAAGATATCAAGCTTTTGTTGGAAATATGAAAAGCTCCATTTTTCATGATGAGGACATTGAATCTCCAAATCCTCCAGTTGCTACAAAATGTGACTGGATATTAAATATTATTCACAAGAGCTCTTTATTTTAGGAAAAAGTGTGTAGAAGAAAATACATCCATAGACATTACTACTATGATTAAAGTTTGTTGTGATAAAAATCAAATTGTTCTGGATGCATAAGGAAACAAAGGGTTTCCTTTTTGGACTGAAGGGATGGGGTCTTCCAAAAGATGCTCATAATCCTGTAATTTTCATACTTACCAAGAAGGATGTGGCAGACCTGGACTATTCTGTTCTACCTTCAAAAGCCTAAAAAGTCAAACGTGAAGACTTGACTTAAATCTAGTTGGCAACGTAATTTTAGAAGTCAAAAACTCCATAAGAATATTCAAGTTTGGCATCCAAAACATGCAAGCAAATTAAAACAAGGACCAAAACTGTTTCACAGTTCAAACTATAAAATATGGGAATAAAGAAAATATGTTTAAATGTCGCTAAATAAAAAAGAAGAGTTAACATCTTCAGACTTTTGACCATACAATGAATAACAGGCTAATGAACCGAACCTTTAACCTGCCACGACATGTGCAGGGTATTTCCATATTTGAATCTTCATCCTCATCTTGGCAAATCCTGCCCTCCACCAATTTCCTTGGAGTTGATATGTCTCCAAAATCAACTTTCTGGAACACTTGTCAGTTTTGATGTCCCCAATTTTCGATATTGTGGCTTGCAATGCTCGATTTTTGCTTTCAATTGCCACCAACAACACAAAATGAACACCCAGCCCATCACCAATTTCTCCAAATAACCTTTGAAAAATCATTTTCCGCTATTCGTTTTAACGCTCAATGATCCACTTTGCAGAGTCCAGATCTTCTGTCCAAGACTACTCTGGCTTATTCTGTCCAAGACTCAAACGACGCCATTTTTGCTTTAAAATTTTAAACCACGCCTTCCTCAGTGCTGAGTGCTACTCCTCTTTCAAAGCCAAGCCGCCTACAAGCTTGGCTTTGATAAAGAAACATGTTATCAAAGCCATGTTTAAATGTTTATTATTTTTGTACTTCTCGACTTTTGAAGTACTAGGTTTTTATTAAAACATGTTTATTATTATTCATGAACATTATTAATTTCGTGATCATTATTAAGTATACATATTTATTTATTTAGTTGTTTATTATTTATTATTATTGATATTATTAATAATATTATTAATTAATAATATTTATTTATTATTTCTTATTTCTTATTTATTATTATTATCATCATCATCATCATTATTATTAATTAATTAATTATATTTCCATTATTATAATAACTTTTAAATATTATAATTAAATTACTTATTATTATTAAATTTATTGCAGAGTAATTATTAAATTTATTATTAAATTCCTTGTTAATAATTTTATTAATCTTTTTGTTATATTTATTATTATAATTATTGTTAGTAATAGTATTATTATTATAATTATAATATTCGTTATGATTATTTAATTTATAAATTATTTTAATTATTATTATTATTATGAAATTTGTTATAATTAGTAATTTTCTTCTTATTATTATTAACTTTATTATTCTGATTAATTTTATATTCCTTAAAATTTTTAATTATTATTATTATTATTTTCCGACTTGAGTACATATACTTATTATTATAAATCTTATTAATTTTTTAATTATTATTATTATTATTATTATTATTAAATTCCTTATTATGATTAAATGCATATATCTTAATTTCTATTATTATTATAAAATTGCTTATTATTATTAATGTTCTTCCTATTATTATTAAATTTAGTATTCTTATTAATATAATGATTCTTATAATTTTTAATTATTATTATTATTATTTTCTGACTTTAGTTTATATACTTATTATTATAAATCTTACATATATTTTTATTATAATTTTTTATTAATATTAGTATTATTCTTATTATTAAATCCCTTATTATGATTAAACAAATCAAAGTCTACTGATAACAAAAATGGCTTTATATAATGTATATAGTCAATTTAATTTTTATTTATTATAAGCATAAACATACATAATTATTTATTTCTCTTTATTCTAAAAGACAAATAATTTTTGCTTGTTTGTTTAATTCTTTTTATCTTGATGATGACAAAAATAAACATATATTTTTATCCTTATTATTATTAAGAACAAAATTAATAAAAACTAACCAAATTAAAAATAATCAGCAATTTAATGATATTATTTAATGTTATTAATAAATACATAAATTTTTAATAATAAGAATAAGAGTAAGTAGAAAATTAATAAATATCAAAACTTTAAACAATTAAATTAATAAGAGTAATTAAAGAACCACAATAATTTTTAAAAATAACAAAATGGTTAATAATAATAAGGAATATAGACTTATCATATTTGAAAACAATTAAAATAATAAGAATAATTAAAGTAACATAACGTTTTTATTATTTATTATTAGATAATTTATAATAATAATTCTTTAAATAATTTATAAATTAAAACTGATTATAAGGAATTAGTAGAAATAAGCATATAATTTTTCCTTATTATTATCAAGAACAAAATTAATAATAATAAGAGATTTAATCTTATTATTTAATATCATTAATAAATAAATAATTTATTAATAATAAGAATAATAGTAAGAAGAGAATTAATCATTAAAGCCCATTTGAAACAATTAAATTAATAAAAATAATTAAATAACCATAATAATTTTTAATAATAATATAATGGTGAATAATAATAATAATAAGAATGATTAAAGAAACATAACGTTTTTATTATTTATTATTAGATAATTTATAATAATAATTCTTCATATAATTTATAAATTAAAACTGATTATAAGGAATTAGCAAAAATAAGCATATAATTTTTCTTTATTATTATCAAAACAAAATTAATAATAATCAGGGATTTAATCATATTATTTAATATCATTAATAAATAAATAATTTATTAATAATAAGAATAATAGTAAGTAGAGAATTAATCATTAAAG